>SNQJ01S0027892.1:22846-49229 GCA_010110895.2 Picea sitchensis
TCTAGAAGGCTCGAGAACTTCATCTTTTTCCTCTTTAAAAACATGTTCGCACCCTGGCCATGATTACAGTGCGAATTATCCGCATCCTAGCTTAATGCAGCCTGCGAGAATCAGGGATTCTCACAGGCAGTTATATAGTAGCCTGCGAACATCCTTGAAAAATATAGTTTTTGGAAGTAGACAAGTATAACTTCTCTCAGGAAAGTATTCTTATTGAAGAGCTTGATTTTCAATCATCATGACATCATCATAACATCATCACGATGACTAAAATTGTGGATAACAGACTATTACTGCCACTAACACAAATACAGAGACACATTTCTTTCCCAATTTTTCCCCACCATTTATGGTGAGTACCTCTTTATTTTTACGCAAGCTTGAGGAGGATAACATATTATTTTTTATGTAAGCTCATCCTTCAAACGAGTCCCTCAGAGTATGTTTAACGAATCCTATGAAGGAGTGGTTTGGTCCCATATGGGTCTTTCGATGTTTGTTTAACGATTCAAAGAGAGAAAACTTAGGGGTTTTTCATGTTTAGAGAGTCTGAAAAACACTTAAAGAGAATTCCATCAATTCCTTTTTCGTAAATTAATCTGATGAGACCGAAAAAGTGATAATCTACTGCTCATCAAATGTTTTCTTCAAATATTTTTACGAGCGTGAAAATAACAAGGTCGCTTGACAATCTTTTCATTTTTATGGAGCGTGAAAAGATCTTAAAGGATACTCCATAGGCATCATTTTGTGTGTTACCATTACGAGTTCAAAAAAATGACAAAAGACTACTCGATTACATTCTCATGGTTTCACAAGCATGAGCAAGAATCAAGACTTGCTCGGAGTTTTTCCTGAAAAAGCCTAAAAGGATATGTGACAAATGTACAAAAACAAACCAAAAAGCGGATCCTTGTTTCAACATTTCACTCCTAGACTTTTTATCTGCAAAAAAAAACCACTTGTATAGTTGTTACAACTTTAGGGTTTAGATGAAACATATAAAATACAAATGAAAAAGTGAAAAAATCAATAAAAATGGGTAAAAAACTCATTTCACGATTTACTTTTGTCATTTCACCCAAACCTTGCTCCAAACCCCCTTTTTACCTCGATTTTAAACTGCGGATTGCGAAGGGTAGGACTAATCATTCGACAAATCATCTCCACAAAAAAGGTAATCTTCATTTCTTTTGTCTTTCAATGGATTATAATTTATTTTTCATTGGTTAAAAATAGACTTTTGGGTTAATTTTTTAGGGGTACCCATGCGCGAAGGTCATTGCAGGTGTCCTATATCGAGCCCTGTGATGATCTAAGATTTCCGCAAGTGGCTCTATATCTAGCCTGCGAAAACTCCGCACTGTGCAGATGACCTGGCCTGCGACGTGCGTAGCCCCAAAAGTTTATAAAGATGAATTTGCCAATAAACATTCTCCAGGGAAGAAAATTATGATGCTAATATCCTTTTATTATTCCTTGACAGATCTTCCATGATCAAAATGTTGGAATGGCATGAAAGAAAGCACGAGGAGGAAGAATACTTTTCTGAGAATGACCCAGGAATGGTGATGGCCCTCTGACAGTGTGGGGTGTTGAAATTCTTTAATATCTAGGGTATGAGGGCCCAGATGAGACTACTCGAGTACCTAGTTCACACGTGGGATGTGAATGAGTAGGCATTTCATATGGGTGCTCACACTCTTAACATAGATATCGAGGATATCTACTTTTTAACATGACTGTCTCACCATGGATCCCGAGTAACAATTACAGGTAGCAGGGGAGGCGGTGAGCCCATGAAACACTACATTAGTGAACATTATGTGCGGGGTACCCAGAAACATAGTGGTAAATTCGTTATTAGAGATGTCCAAGACTTGCCTCTATGGACCATACTATATACCATAACACACATGGCAGGGCATGCAGCTCCCCATATGGGTCTTTAGAGCTATTTTCAGTATGCACTAGAGTGTATGGAGCCCCGAGTCTTCAACTGGTGTGAAGGGGTTATTAAAAGTATGAAAAAACAACTAACCAAGTGTAGGAGTGGTGGATTGAAACAGTTCAGATACGGGTCGATTTTGGTATCCTTCTTCCTAGAGAGGGTCCTAGTTTTGTGCTTACAGGTAGAGTGGGGTATACCTGCCCCACATGATCTGAGAATGAAGAGGTGGGTCAAAATCATGGCACGACATGCAGCCAGTCCCATCGTTAGATATAACAATGTCTTATTCGACTGGTTGAGAACTCAGATGGTCATGGTCGACGATTATGCATATGTCGGCCTAGAATTCTGCAGAGATCCGGACCTAGATCTTCTTGAAGGTTCCTAATGGGGGGACATAGGTAAGATGAAATTTTTTCTTTTATCATGTTTTTTTTATTTTCAAGATACAAATTTTTTCTTATGTTGTTTATTCGATGACTAATCAAATGCTCTTTGATGATGCAGATGTGGGACCTTATCATCCACCAGGTCCATCCCCTATCCAGAGGTGAAGGGAGAGAGGTGACATAGCAGGAGTAGCCACTGCTGACTTTGAGACCCTAGAGAAAAATCTAGAGGAACTCACAATGAACATCCTAGATGCCTCCATAGATGATATTCCGAGGCATTACCAATGCCACACAATGGGGCGTTTCTGCCTCCATTGGTTGACTGCTTCATAGAGTAGCACAGGCAGTCACATGTTATAGCGAGCAACATCCTTGATGCTCTATTGTATATGAATCCATGTGCTTCACATTTTGATATTTGGTCTTCGGACAAAAACACTTTTGTAAACTTTTATCATTATTAATATATGAGGCTCCTACCGGCTTGCTTGTTTTATGTACAAAAATGTGATTGGATTTTATAAATGTCTCAAATGTCTTTCTAATACATAATTATCCAATGCATTCATTAATGTATTTAAACATCTAGGAATGTGTTGATATTCAATGTAATCAAAATGACGTTCCATGAGGCGAATTCGTAAATATACCCTTAACAAAGTAGGATTCCGGATAGAATAAACATTACTCAACTATAGTACCACTAACTATGAATCCAATCATACAATGAGATGGCAGATTCCAAGTGAAACAACGTTGGTCAATAATTCGATGACTGCACTGTATTCCGCAATATTGTTGGTTTCACAACCAAGGCATACACCATGTAGACTGATCAATTCATCTGTAGGTGCATAGATTTCCCAAGCAACAGATACTAGGTTTTGAGTACTGCAACTAGCGCCATCACTGAATCCAGTGTAGGTTAGTGAAGACACCGACATTTGGAAACCAAGGACAATGCAAGGTAAGAAATCGAAAGGTGGAACCAAACAACGAAAAAGAACACAAGATTATTATACACTAAAAATACACAGAACTCATGCAAAAATGATTTAAGCATAGTACTTCTTCAAGTAAATCCCATTTCTGGGTTCACTCAAAGGAACTCCATCATAATCCACCAGATCATAAGATCCCTTCTCCAACACTCGTTTGACAATATAAGGACCTCGCCACATGGGCTCGAATTTACCAGCCCCTAGCAAATCATGATCTTGCTTGTAAAGAAGAACCATATCACCTTCAGAAAAAACATGTGGCTTGACATGCTTTTCATATTGGGCTTTAACACCTTTCTTCTGAGTTTCCATAACTAAGGCGACATCACAATGGGTTTCATCTAATTGCATCAAATACAACAGACATTCCTCTTCAGTAGAGGTGTTAGGGAGAAGTTCAACGACTAGTTTTAAAGATGGTATCTCACATTCAATCAGAAAAATTGCTTCGATACCATAGACTAGCTGGAAAGGTATGAATCCCGTGGAAGACTTAACAGATGTCTGATAGGCACATAATGCTGAGAACAACATCGTGTGCCAATTTGACTTATGAATTTCTACCATCTGTCGAAGCATAGTAGTGATAACTTTGTTAATTTATTCAACCTGGCCATTGGCCTATGGATAATAGGGGGTTGAGTTTTCATGACGAAGACCCAACTTTTTAGTAAGTTCAAACATCATAAAATTTTGAAAATGAATACCATGGTCAGTAATGATGGCTTGAGGAACACCAAACTAAGTAATGATATGATTGAATATGAACAACACTACACGTTTCCCGGTGTTATCGAATGTAGGCATCGCCTCGACCCATTTAATGAAATAATCCACAGCTACAATAATGTATCCATGCCCCCCGACTAAGTGAGGGTTACATGTCATGAAGTCAATGCCCCATTTAGCGAATGAAACAACAAAAAATACAGGGTGAAGAGGAGCAGGGTGAGATCGGATCTTATTATTATATGTTTGGAAAGCGTGGCATTTTTGGACGGCAGTAATGAAATCCTTAAATAATGAAGGCCAAAAATAACCAGCTCGTAAGATCTTTTTGGCAGTGGCATACCCAGACATATGACCGCCACATGCTCTAGAGTGACATTCATTCAAATATTTATTGGCTTCATCATAGGCAAGACATCATTGAAATATAGAATCAATACCATGATGGTAAAGGGTATCACCGAAGATTATGTATTAACGGGCTTGATACCGTATACGATGACAATCTATACTAGATAGATCAAGCCAGAAAGTTTGAGTCTAGAGATAGATGATAATATCTCCGTACCATACGCCATCATAACTGATCAGAAAAAGGGATTCGTTAGGAAAGGAATCGTCTGCCACATTTTCTGTCTCAATAGAGGGAAGGTCACATATCAATTCGGAAAAAACCAAAGATTTCTTTGACTTGGCACGTTCAAATTCCAAGTCAAAATCTTGGAGAATAACTATCCATTTGGAGTACTTTCCCCCCAACAATTTCCGAGTAAGGATATGTTGCATGGGGTTGCAATTGGATATTACTGTGGTTCTACGTAATAAGATGTAGTGACGAAAATGTTGAACAACTTGAACAACTGCTAAGGCCAGTTTCTCCACATGTAGGTATTTGGTCTTGGTAGTCATAAAACTCTGGCTCAAATAGTATATCACATGTTCATCGTGTGAATGATCCTCTTGGACTAAAACCATAGCAATGGTGGAGTCCGAAGAAGCTAATTACAAGAAATAATCTTGGCTATAGTCAGGGGGAAACAATAATGGTGTATGGGTTAAGGCAAGTTTCAAAGCCTCAAAAGATTTGTTTGCAGTATCGTCCCATACAAACTCGTAACCTTTATTCAGGATCCAAGCGAATCCTTTCATTAATTCAACATAATTGGGAATGAATAGACGTAAAAAAATTTCCTTCCCTTGGAAACTTTGGAGTTGGTGTAGCATGGAAGGAGAAGGTAGATTAAGAATAGCCTCAACCTTCAAGGGGTATACCCGAATCCCATGTATAGACACAATGAAACCAAGAAGTTGGTCGGATTCCACACAAAAAACACATTTGTGTGGATTCAAACATATTAAATGACAGCGTACGAAATGGCCCTTAAATGTGTCAGGTGATCTTGACGACGCATGGAATGCACCAGTATATCGTCAAGATAGGGTTACACAATGTGCTTAATATCATGAAAATCATAAGACATAGCGTGCTAAAAGGTCACACCAGCATTTTTGAGACCAAAGGGTAATTTTTGGTAGGCGAAGGTTCCCCAAGAACAAATGAAAGCAGTCTTGTGTTGATCTGCTGGTAAAATATTAATTTGATTATAGCCAGAGAAATCGTCCATCAAGGAGAAGATTTCACTGTCGGCACAGTCGTCAACGATCTGGTCAACAAAGGGGTTGGGTAATTTTCCTTAGGACAAACTCTATTTATATCCCTATAATCTACACAAACGTGGATCGTACATTGTTTCTTATTTATTAGAATAAGATTGGATAGCCAATCGATCAAAGCCACAGGATAGACAAAGCCAACTTTAAGAAGTTTTTCAACTTCAAGCTTGATAGCAGTGAATTTACGTGGATGGACTGGGCGGAGTCTTTGCCAAGTGGGTTTAGCATCTGGATATGTATTAATCTCATGAACAATGATATCAAGATCAATACTTGGCATTTCTTCATAACTCCATGAAAACGTCAAAGAATTCTTGAAAAAGGGATTTATAAGTGTGAACCTCATCAACAGAACATGAGGCACCGATATGAACATTTTCCATGACTCCAGGTTTAATCAATATGTCAAGAGGAATGATAGGTGAAATATTACTCAAGTTCCCTTCATACAAAATATCGTGCGTTGACTCAGGAAATGAATAAATAACGACAATGGTTGACAGAGTCAAAATCCGTTGGCAACTCTCTATGGTGTCACATTCTAGGAATAGGATAGAACGATGATGTCCATCGTCCCATGGATTATATTCCATAGACATGGCTTACATGATCATCTCATCGGTAGGAAAGATCACGTGAAATGGATCAAGAGATGTATCATAGAGAGAGGGAGGAGAGGGAGTTTCCGATTGAATAGCTTGATAAGTAGATTCGACCGAACTTAAAGGGATTTTGTCACCCTAGTGAAGATGATCACTAGGGCTATGTACTATCCATGGGTCATATGACTCATCGGTTTCACGAACAGTGGTGGAGATCATGTTAATCAAAGTGACAAAAGGAGGAGATATATTAGGTGGTGGGATTGGAAATGTACCCGTCAAGGTTGAATCTTTTAAAAGACCCATGCCGACAGTCTCATAACCGGGTGGTTTCTTAGAGATAAAAGGGACGTTGCTAGTATGAGATTCAAAATTAAAGAAGGCCAGTTGGTCAACATTAATGACCTTTCCTTGGTGCAGGAAACGTATCACATGAAACAGGGTAGACACAACTGTGTGCATGCAATCGATCCAGCTATGACCAAGCAGAAGATTATAATCAAGAGGTGCATCAAAGACCTCAACCTCTACATTGACTGATTTACCTTATAACGTAATATACAATGAAGCAAGAACACCGTAAGGTTTAAAACCTGTACCATTGAAGGCCTTAAGTGTATTGTGCAACTTGGTAAGGGAAGGAGAGCCAATGGATTTCCAACAAGTAACGGACACAATGCAAGTCAAGGCTCCTTCATCAATAACAGTTCTACAAATATTCTTGTTTTCCACAACAACTTGTATATGAAATGCTAATTGAGGAGGAAGTCTAGGAACATGATCTTCTAAGTCAAAGATTATCAAATTGGTATCGGTTGGATCAATTCCACCAATATCCTTTAACAATGCCTTCCATTGAGTAGGACAACTTTGAAGGACCTCGAGAGACAACATCGCAGAGGGTGCTTGCATAAGGTATTCTACAATACTGTAGTTTTGGGCAACATGTGTGTGAGGATTAAATGAGGACTTTCGAGCAACACCCTTGGGAGGAGGACGAAGAATTGTATTGAGATATGGTCATTCGAGATGAAGAGGATCGTTTGGAGGAGAAGTTGGGGGAGGAGGTTGAACCAATAAAGGTCATATATTGTCAACTTTCTCCTTCGACGAAGAACAATCTTTGGCTCGAGTTGTGATTGCAACTTCGTTCTTTTTAGAGTCACCAGTACACATAAGGACATAAGATGAGGTAGAGAGAGAAGGTTGGTCATGAATGACCAATTGGGTCTACTGCTGAGAAGTAAATGGTTGTGACAAGACGACAAGTGTAGAAGGCTTCCCGACCCCTTGGAGAAACTTAGTAACCTCAATGCGCCGTGGACAATCTTTTGTATAATGGTTGTCACCACAAATAAGACATGGATAACGAGGCTTAGATTTATCTTTCTCATCAGCGGTTTTCATTTTGTCTTTGTCATATTGTTGATTTTTATTTTTTTCCTCCTTATTCTTACCCTTCCCTTTCTTTTTATTTTGATTTTTACTGGTAGGTGTAGATTGAATCGAATTAACTTTGGTAGTTTTACTGACAGAAGGAGTAGGAGTAGGAGCATTTTGTACATTAGAAGTAATAGATTTGGGATTAGTGTGACTAGCGTGTGCAGACTGGGTCCCAGCATGAAAGGTGCCAATCACACCATCGGTAGCATGAGAAGTTGTTGGAGGTGTTGGGGTAGGATTTGTGGAAGGACGAGGAGCATCAAGGATCAAATCGTAAAGTGTTCCCGTTTGCGAATAAACGAGATCTATATACTGACCAAGACTAATCGCCTACTCTTCAGTGACAACACCACCCATGGAAACATCACGAGTGATAGGTCCAATGACTGATTTGGTAAACCACTCATCCAATAGTTGACTAGGAAGGGAAATTTGATTAAACGTCTTCTCCTCCTCCACTCATGGATGTGATCAGAAATATGATTGGACGAGGATTGTTTAAAAGAACTCAAAATTTTGGTTCCTGTCTCGTATCGAATTGGAAAATGGTAATGTGTTAAAAAGGCCATGGCTACGGTGTTAAATTCATTAAAGAATCCTCATGATAACTCGATGTACCATTTTGTTGCTGAACCTGTGAGAGTTCGTTGGAAGAGTTGTTATATTATGGAGTCATCCATCAATGAGTTGGACGAACACCAAAGATGGAAAGTCATAACATGATTATTCGGGTCTTCGCCCACTCGACCATCAAACTTAGGGATGTCAGATGGTAACTTGGTTGGTATGATGGGCCAATAAGGAGAATTTAAGATAGGATCTTTCAAAATCCTAGACAAATCAGGCAAATCCAAAGTGGCTAGAAAAGGAAACTATCGGTTCACTTGAGGAAATTGTTAGTTCTGAGGGGGAAGCCCCATAGGTATACCAGTAGGACCATAAGCAGTCTGTAGATAATTAGATAGTTCTGATAGGTTTGGTTGTAGAGGATTCTGAGGAAAATAACCAACAGTTTGGGTTGATTAGGTATGTTCCCTTGGAAAGGAACATTGGACTGAAATTTTTTCCCCCAGGTAGGATTCATAGAACCTAGATACGATTGGTCGATATTAGGGGGCACAAAAGAATTAACTTGAGGATGTTTCCCCCCAGACGGTTGCAGATATTTTTGGAAAGGAATATTCCAAGGTTGAGATTGTAACACATGTACATTTTGTTCATAAACTAGTTTATGGCCTCCAACTTGAGGTTGTCCCCCATTCTGAGGTTTCCCACCAAATTGAGGTTGTCCCCCAACTTGAGGTTGACCTCCGGTAGGAATCTGAAAAACAGAAGTGACAGAAGGATCGATGCCTCCAACTGGATTGAGCCACCAGGGCCAAGACGATTAGATCCTCCTAACAAAGGTGGAGGAGGAACGTAAGGTCCTCCAGAGAGAACCTGGGTAGGTGTAGGAACAAATTGACTCACAGCATTATACCTAGAGGGAAAAAAAAGTCCAGACCCTCCGAATGGATCCTGGGTAGGGATAGTAATGAAAGTATTCAAAACTTTATACCCAGAGGGAAGTGATGGAATTAGTCTAAGAGGAAGTGGTGTTACAATAGGAGCTTGAGTGATAACCACATTTCTGATAGAAATCATGGTAGCCTATGGGACCATAATAGAATGGGTCATATGGAGAGGAAGAATCGAGTGAGAACCAACCAACAATTGGTCTGCAATGACGGTGACATTACTGGTAATACCAGTAAAATGGTCTAAAGGTACCGTATAGGTAACATATGTCTGCGGAATTTGCGATGCCATAGGTTGATCAGGATTCTCTCCTAGGTTACCATAAAGATATCGTACTGTCAAAGGGGCAGAACTAGGATTAAAAGTTTGGGAAGTACGAGACGGGGTCCTAAATGATTCACTTTGAAAAAGTGGATCCTCTACTCTAGATCATGTGTTAGGTCCAGTAGGTACTCCATTATTCTCAAAAACAATAATTTCTCTTGACGAGTTCATACAAAGAAAATGTGAATCTCGTTTAACGCTCAATAACGGGTTTGGTGGGAGTCGGAATGCCTCTAAAGAATCTGAAACTATTTTGAATCCCTCTAAAGAGTGTATGCTTCCAACCTCATAAGTTACTTCATTATTGACTACTCCCTCAGGAGATCCTTCTAGTGAATTAGAAAGCAAAGGGAGATAACCTTCCAGATCTTCTGGGGGTAGCCCTTGCATCCTACGTGAATGGTGAAGGCCGATGTTTGATGAACCAAGTAAAGAACGAAACAAATCTATGGACAACTAGGGAAACAAACAACACTCACTAATAAAATCTAGAAATAAAACCAAGCAAACAAACCTTCTTATTCTGAAGTCACTAGTTGGTGATGAAATCCAACATCGTGAAATCAAGACAAGAAGGGGTTTGGATAAAGCGAGTGGAAAAGTTACGTTGAAGACCTGCTTAATGGACTTACACCCTGGTGCAAGCTCCCATACATACTCATGGGTATACCCTCCAAGGATCCCGAGTGAGTTTGGCCAACGTCGATTCCAGGTACTGTGAAGACTTTCTCCTCCACAATCACCTCATGTAAATACCCTAGAGAGATAGGCTACTAAGGTTACCAACTACAACAGTGATGCCTAGGGAAACAGTCGACAATTCAATCCACGTGCAATGACAGGGTATCTAGCCCGAAATCAACTCGAGAGGCTCCCACACATAATCATGGGTATACCTTCAAGTGACCCCCAATAATACGTGCAATATCTACACCAAGACCAATAAAGAAGGGTGAGTAACTCTTCCAGTCCAAATGTGACCTTGTGATTGACCCTTGTGTTAGAAGGGCTTCCCAGGATAAAATGTAGCAATTGGATTTGAACTCTCCCTATCACAAGATACTATTGTGTGTTTTGATGCTTTGGAGAGTGTGTCTTACAACCTATTCCAAAGCACTATCCTTGCTAATGTTGGTGAAAAGAATTCCTATAAAATAAAATTTGCTAATAATTTTTAAATTTATGCCATATTTTAGAGGTTGTTGTTTACTCAAAAGGGAGATGGAAATGAAAATGATGAAGTTGCAACCTCGACCCAAGAAAATGTAAGAATAGATGAATGCGCAATTTTCAATTCAATGAATTCTAATTACAGTAGGGAGAAGGCATTTCTTTTGAAGTACAAAAAGCTACGAATTGCAATTTCTTAATTTCGAATGAACACAATTCCAAATAATCATGAACTAGAAACATTTTCCAATTCTTCTCTTTAACAAATATTTCGAATGTAAAAATTTCTTTACAAAAGATTACTAAAAAGAATAAATGAATTCAATTCTTCCTTTCCCAAATCAAATCAGGGATACAATGATGAAAGGAAAATGTAATCCAAGAAAAACAAGACATTCTCAACACAATTCCCAAATCAAACTCGTAATATACACAAAAATGAAAAAGATAAGAAAACCTTTTGTCACATGCAAGAAAAAAGTGTTTCTCAACCAACAAACAATATAAAAATTGAAATCAATCCAAAACCTCAAACAAATTAAAAAACCTTTGTCAATCAAGCACTCGGATCAAGATCCTGAGATTATATCCTTGTGACAAAGTTCAAAGGGAAAAACTTGCAAAATTACAAAGACCAAATTTCAATCCCTGAAAACTAATCAAAGGCAAGTTTTAAACTCATGAATCAATCAAACATTGGCATCAAAAGTTCACCCCAGGCCATTGAGGCAAAACTGGGTGAAAAAATACAAATTGACTCACACCAACAAATCCTACAGGATTCATCGCAACCTGGGTGTGGGACACAGTGCAACGAGAAAAGGTCGTCGCAGGCTACTAATTGAGCACAGTGCGATGTCGTTGCACTAGATTAGTCAAGTAGGATGCAATGCCTAAGGGTCATCGTAGGCTGCCAATATGGTATAGTGCGACGATCTATGTAAATGATGGAAAAAATGGGAGAAAGACAAAAAATCTAACTAAACTTGCAGACCTAGGGAGTCCAAATGGATCACCCACAAACTCAGATAATGAATTTAATCAGATGAAGGCAGGCTAAAAAATAATGGGAAGAAAAAAACCAAAAAGGAATTCAAATTCCCAGTATGGTCGCCAATTTTGTTATGGGACTAATCGGTAAATGCAGACATAAACAAATCTCTCTAGATCCACCTGGAACTAGAACAAAACAGAACAGAATATGACGCTTTCCCTAAGCACTAACTATTGAGTTTACTATTTAAGAAGAGATAGACAACATACCGTTTAAATGGCATGTCCTCTTGCCATTGTCATCCTAGCTCCACTACGGTGCTCCTATGATATTGAATCTACAAGGGAACACAAGCCAACAAAAGTGAAAGAAATATAATATACTCAACAAGAACCTATGTATGTGATCAAGGAATCATACAATAAAACAAGATTAGTTTTATGGGAAAGAAACATATCACTGTATCATATTAAAATGAAAGTGGAGATTACAACCAAATCCTTGATGTCGCAAGTTCCCCTTTCAATGGCCCTTTGATCCAACACACACACTTGCTCCAATCTTGAATGAAGAAGATCTACAATGGCTTGATGAACTGAAATGAGGCTTTCAAGCATGATCTAATGAAGAACTCTCCATACAAATATTATCCTATTCCACCTTATCCTTTTCCATGAGAGATCCATCTTTATATAATGTGAAGGAGATATGGTTGAGGAGATTAGGATGATCCCACCAAATCAGAAAAGAGAGTAAGATCCAAACCATTCAGAGGCCACCTCATTTTCTATAAGATCCCCTTCTAGAACATTTGTGAAACTTGACCTTTTCTTAGTCTTTTGGCATCATTGCACCCTAGGTATAGTCCAACCTGCATAGATGTCATAGTCCAGCTCTAGAGAAGGATGCGATGATCAAGAATCATCGTACCCCTTGCATTTTGCAGGGTGCGACGACCTTTGTTAATAGGGTTTTTGAGAAGAGAAAGCCAATCACTTTCCTCATGGAGAAATGCTCTTTTTGGGAACATGAACACATGTTATTAGTGGATCACTGGAGTGACCAAAATAATGTGTAACAACCCTCATGAATTCCTTATGCCACTTGTCAATGAATCTTGGATGCTTAACAAAATTTGGATTATAATTCATGAAGAAAATTAATGGATACATGATGTGGTTATTTTCCCATTTATCCTTATTTTCTTGGCCTCCAAGTGAGAGGCTCCATTAGCTAACTTGTCAACTCATTGATTCTTGGATCTTAGAATGTGGAAGAAATCAAACCTTACAAACCTCTTTACCTTAGATTGGATTCTAGAGATGGGCCTTGCTAACTTGAATTTGGTGGAGTGGAGAAGTTGCACACATGTATTATAATGATTGTAGAGTCTCCAATAACAATAAGGATCCCAATCTGCCTTGAATCAAGGATATTGAGTCCTTAATAGAGGACAAGAAATTCATATTGATTATTTTTAACTTCACTTATACCCCATTTAAAAATAATTTCTTGATGTCCACCAGGATCTATGGTGATCCCCTCTGCACCTACACCCCTATGTTTCCTTTTGATGTCCCATCAAAGAAAAGAAAATAATCATTATGAGATGATTTCCATATTTAGAATTCCTCTTCTTCCAAATGAATTTTCCATGATGTTTCAATTGTCATCCTTTTAATTGAGCTTCTCGGTTGCAATAAACCTCCTAGAAACATGTCTTGGAGCCAATCCCTTTCTTCCTACTTGAACACCAACATGTTATGTTCTTTGATTCCTCTAGCATGGATATCCAATCAGAAGGCCATATAATTTTATGTCTATAGATACAAGACTAGAATCCTCTTGATAATAAGGTGATCTATTTCTTGTGAGCCATATATTCCAATAGATAAATATTGGCCTTGGAAGACAATCTCTTTTGAGAATAGTTTCGTTCAAAACATTCACAATATAGTTTTTGTGCCAAGTTGTGAACATCTCTTGCCAAGAATGGGGATGCACAAGTCTAGTTTCAGTTTCCCTAAACTCATGATTTCATATTTCCTTGGTATAAGGATTATCAAAGAAGAGATGGAAATGGTTTACCTCTGAATTCTTACACAAAGCACATCTTGACGGATCTTGGATTCCTCTTTTTTCAAGATTTTCTAAAGTTAGAAGTATCCCATGAACCGTGATCCAGTAAAGAATGTTTACTTTTGGTATTCCATCCCCTTTCAAAATATGATTTCAAAAATTAGACTTTGGAGGTAACAAAAGTTCCAATAATTGAAATTTGTAGCCTAGATTAACCACATACTCATTGCATTTGAGACCCGAACCCCTCTAGTCATGTTTTAGTTTTCAACATGAGCAAAACTACGGAGATGAATAAAAGGAACATCCAACTAGGGAGCAAGCAAATCTATAGTTGACATTATCTTCCATTCCAACCACATGTTGTCCAATGTGTTAACCCAAAGAGAAAGGTGAAACAACATTTTGAGATTTTGAGAAATCATCCATACTCTGAGTTATAAAATTTCTAAATTGTGAATGAGTGGGGATTTTCCCATGATACTACCCTCTTATATTTTGATCATATTACCATTACCAGACACCCAAGTTAAACAAGTATGGAGAGTTGGTGTTGCTTCTCTACATAGCTCCATATGGACAATCCTATATATTCATTGATTAAGGGATTTTTCCTTTGTGACCTTGGGTCAAGTCACAGTAGAGCAAGACCAAATTTAGAAGACAAAACCTACCCTCATCTATATCAATGAATAAAAAAAATAACTACTTTTATAAAGAGAGAAAGAGAGAGAGAGAGAATTAAAGAAGGATAGGTCTTACACCTTGAATCCTTCGTTTGATGTTGATCCTCACTCTCGTTTCTTGAAGCACTCCTAATCTTTGCCGGAACTATACTGTAATATGAAACCAAGAATAGGCTGCTAAAAGGTAGTTATACATTCAAATAGCATATATCATGTGCATAGATTCAAATATACATGAAATACATTAGCATATAAAATTAAAATGAACCAATACACACACAATAGGATGGAAAGAGAACTCTTCTATTAACAACAATGTGAGAAATGTAGTTACAACCTGATTCAACCTTCAGTATTGGTTCGGAGCCAACTTCCATTGGGTTCCTCCAAAGACCTTCAAGCATCAAATCAGCAGTGAGGCTCTTCCTTGGATAACTCAGGATGGATAGGAATAGATCCTGTAGCTATATAGAGAAGGAAGGAATAGTGGAAAAGGAGTTTCTAGGTATGGGATGTATTGGACAACTGAGAGGTGGGGGGGGTGAATCAATTGTTACTATGCTTAAACGATTATGCCGATTTTAAACTCTTTACATAACACTCAATGATGATCACAATGATGCAGGGAAGTAAGCAATAGAATATTAAACATCAATCACACACATGAAATATATAGAGACAGATAATTCCTGAGGAAACCCATAAAGGGAAAAACCTCTTCTTCTTGATAGGACCAGTAATCTTTATTTTCGTTACATTATCAATCTTATGAGCTCCAACTCCTCTTGAGGCTACAACCTCTGTTTTACAAGAAGCAACTTTTTGAGAGCACCAACTCTCTAGTTTCTCTAGAACCCACTAGAAGGAAGCACCAACTCCCTGAGTGTTCCAACACCAACTGGATGGAAGCACCATCTTCCAGTCACACAGGCACCAACCTGTATAACAGAGAACAATAGTTTTCCCTTACACCACCCTGCCACCCTGGTTTTTTTGGCTGCAACTAGATGGAAGCTACAACTCCCTGTGTTCAAGCACCCACTTGAAACTCTGAGGACACCAGTCCTCCCTAGCACCTCCCTACCACCCTGAAATATAAATATTTTATTTTTATGACTTTATCATAGTGATACAACGTTTATCTATGCTTACTAGTCTCATCACTCTTCTGCTACGATGCTCTTCTCTCCAACATCAATGTCTATCTTCTTGCATGAATCACTCTCAACAACATCAACCAATTCTTCTCAGTTCTGTGTTTTTATACTCTCTATGCACCTTCTTCATCCTTCATGGGAAATACCTCTGCATGCTGTTCACAATGTCACTGTTCTGCCCTACAGGTTGTTCATTGTAGATCTTCCTTACTCTTGCATAGCTCGATAGCAGAATCACTTCACTTCTCTATTCTACATGCATTTCTTACGTCGATTCATCACCTGGTCATCATGACAACTCTTCATCTTTTCTGGGAGTTCTGTTGCCTGTGAGTTCATCATCAGTGGTCATTATGTTGAGATTCCTTAGCTTCTTTGATAGTCAAGACTCTTCGTCTTCTCTGTCAGTTACAGCTAGTCAACTATGGCTTCTTCGGCTTCTAGCCCCTTCCTTCACGTGACCATCGGCAGTGACCAAGCGCTTATTCAAAAGGTGCTTCCCAATTTCTGTCTAGTGAGCGTTGGCTCCATTTCACGATATGACCTTGGGATATGCGCTTCATGTGACCAAGCGATTGTGGGCACATCCAAAGGTGGTTTAGACAAAACTGCTTTTCGTTCCGCAATTCACCATGCACCTCCACGTGTCCTTTCTCCAAAACCATGGTTTCAAGTGTGGCCCGCTCATGAAAAATTAAGGCCCGAGCATGTTCTAGACCCGCAATGGAGCATGACTGTCGATATATCGATCTTGACGGTGCTCTTGAATGGACGGTTCAAATCTGTCCTCTCAATTCTGTGGACCAAATATCTCCTTCCTCCATCAACGGATGAGGTTTCCTTCGTGATCTAGGCTCTGAGAGTTTCAACTCTCAAACCCTGTTGTTGCTGACTAGATATCTTCTAGAATGGAAGATCTACTGACATCTATCCTCTTCAATAGATGGATTTGCCTTCTTTCCTTTGTCCATGCACAATCCTTGGTCTCAATGATCAGATGACACATGTCCCTCCACACCAATGGACGAGATCGATTTCGAGATCCGAGCTCCGGGAGTTTCAATTCTCAAGTTCTCGTTTTCTCCCAGAGCATTTCACCTAGATTCCATGATCCAACGACATGTGTCCCTCTCGGATCAACAATCGATATCTCCTTCATGTCTCCAGACTTTGGATACTTCATTTCACAACCTCCACTTGCTCAGAACGCTTTTAGCCAGAGTCCACAGATTCCTTCCATGTGTCCTCCTTGAATCAATGGTCCTCATTCACTTCGGGACTTCGGTACTTCGACAATCTCAAACCTTTCTCCTTCGCATTTTACCAGATAAGTTTCACCCAGATTTCACGATCCATTGACACGTATCCTACTACACGATCAACGATCAAGAATACACCCGAAACTATCTTCATATCGGACGACTCGTATCCACTTTGGGTCTTCGACATTCAGGGCTTCGAGTCTTTGCGCGAGTATTGGTGGTAAAACTCCTGAAGAAAAACTCTTGGAGTGATGTAACTCTTGTGTCACTCGATGATGTGTCATGAGCCGAGCAGCTGCCACGTGTCACTCAGATTTGTGATTTACACGACCTGAAATGCCGAATCAACTTGACACTTATCATTGTCTGATTGTGCCACGTGTCCTTGCTGATGTGGTCTGCCGCGTGTCCTTGCTAACGTGGTCTGCTGATGTGGTCTGTCGCATGTCCTTGAGGACGAGATTTGTTGACATAATCTGCTGACATAGATTTCCCTGATCTAACGGTCATTGTCTGATCTCCAGATCCGATGGTTGACGAAACTTCGCATTTTGGGGATTTCAAATCTCAAAGTTTCCTGAGCGTAAACTCCTCGCATATCTATATTCGAAGTGAATGTTGTTCCTTTGATCAATATCTTGGATTGGCGACTCGATCTTTCTACGATGAAAATTTTCTAGCTTATCCTGTCCTTCCACTCAAAATTGATCCAACGGCTGACGAAACTTCACATTCCAGAGATTTCAAATCTCAAAATTTCCTGAGTGTAAACTTCTCGCATCTTTAGATCTAGACTAATCGTTGTTCGTCGATCATGTACTCAGATCAACGGCTCGATATTTCTGCGTGCTCCTCCTGTCTGGATACTGATCCGACGACCACTATTGTTCCTCCTCCCAAGATTACGCTTCCTCTCGACTTGGAAGAACTTCTATGTGTCAAAGGCCTCAACCTTTGATCCTTCTACGAGTCTTGATGACTTGGACCTCGTCTGCACTTTTGGAAACTGCTATCTCTTATGAGCTTTCTCGTCTCTGCATACTGTTCACTTCTCTTGAACTTATGCTTTATTTGTTTTCCATCATTTCTTCTTTCCTTTCCTGTAAACATACCATTGTCGTTGTTGTTCTTTCCATCAATGACAAGCACACTCTTCCTGTAAACATGCCAACATGATCCTACTTAGAGAATGAAGGGATATAGGGAAGCTTGCTAAATTCTGCCAGCATGCTCTTGCACCTTGATTCTTCCTATTCATACATGCCCCCAATTGTGCATTTATACCATCCTTGAGAGGTTAAGGAGGTCTAATTATGTTTGGTATGGACTTATAGAGGTTGGGAAACGAGCCAAACTAAAAAACCTGCCCAAAAATGTGGAATTATTTTATTTTTCACATTTTTTGAGGGAATACATGGGTTTCAAGCTAACAAGGCGTGGATGTATGTGTGTTGCACAAAGAAAACCTATGGATATAAGCAAAAGTCACTTTTTTTAATTGACTTTGATGAGGCAAGTTTAGATTTTGATTATCAAGCTAGGGAAAAGGGTTGAGCCATGTCACAAATGTATATATATGGAAATTTGTGCTATAACATATGTCCCCTAATGTGTGAGGTCATAAGAGAAAGTGTTGACCGAAACACATTATAACTCTAAAAGGCAAGGATGCAATGAAATAATCTATGAAGGTTCCCATGTCAACTTATCCAAAAACATAAACCGTCGGCCAAAATCAAGTAAGAGTATTGTCTATCCCAAGTTGGGCATACCCATGCTCAAGAGTGATGTAAGCATGGCCACCAAATCAAGTACACTACGAATCCATGGAATATATGAAAATATGACTAATGGCCATGGCCATGAACAATACACAGTGGATCCATGTGATATATATAAAGTAGAAAAAATGGCCATGAGGAATACACAGTGGATCCATGTGAAAGTAGAACATAGCCACGAAGAGATACACATTGGAGATATGTCTCAAAATCAAGAATAGAGGATATTTGGGACCAATAGAGTGAACAAATTGATCCTCTACAAGTACCAATGTCTATGGAGTGGTACAATATTTTAGGTAAGAGCATAAAATATGTAATGCATGTACTTCACTCGAAGTCTTCAAAATGATCCATCATTGTACGAGTCTACACTATGTGATTAGATGTGCTCAAGTCAAACATAGTGAGAAACCATTTGATTACTAGTCATTTATGTATATTGTTAAAAAACATGATATAATCCACCGATGATGATAATGGGTGTCAAGGTACTATGGTACTATCTAACAAGTGTGAATAAATGAGTTGATTTTGAACACATGGTAGAATCTATCGAGCAGGGAACATTGATGTATTCCCATTGTCAATAGCAAGGGAACTTGTCACTGATGAACATTGCAATCCCTGAGGTACGAAATATGACTCAAGATCCCTATCCCAGAGAAAGATGTGATGAAGTCGATAGGAAGAGATCCATTGGAAGGAAGGCAAGGCGTCCTCTATCATCCATCATGAGGGGTAGAAGAAAGAAAAATATTTGGAAGGACTTGGACGAAAATATTGTAAGGACCACACAAAGGTATGACTCTAACATTCACAAGATGGAAATAGTGTATGAAAAAGACTCTCTGAATAGTATCCAATGCTGAAGACTACTAACGAAGATGAGGAATCCACCAATGGGGTCAAATGGAAACCAAGGTACTGCATGAATCCCTATGTGTGATGATTATCGTTGACATTGAACACAAGGGAAAGCACTCAGTTAATGACCAATTATGGTTGTCATCTTTTGAATGCAAGGTCACCTACCAATAATTGAAATAGGCTCAGGGTGCAACTCTAGGTCATACTCTTAGAGAAATGTGTCAGATTCGATAACAAAATACCTTCCAACAAGAATTCAATGGGGACCTTCTATACTAGCATGAGTAAAGGAAAAATATACTTGTGATGATGAGACAAAATTGACGGACTCAGGAAGGCCGACTTGAAAGGTCGAAGACTTACTGTAGAATGGGTGAATCATGTTAAAACTTCCTTTGAACAAAAACATGACACATTGTGTGACTTAGGTAGCATGATTATAAAATGGGATAGATTTTTGATACATGAGGCATAAAAAAATGCTTCATATAGTTGGAAGAATAACCAACAGGGGGAGATTATACTCAAAATGAGAAAAAGTCTCCTAAATCCATACTGGACTCAAAATGATGAGATACTGACTCAATATTGTGCTTTGTTCAAGGGAAAAAATATTGTTGCCAACAAAAGAGATAAACAGTTTCCCCCATTCTTTTTGGTTTTTTGATTTTTCTTGTCTTTTTCATATTATTAAATCCTAAAAAAGAATAAAAGAGTGCTATAGTACAATGGAGGAAACGAGTGTCGCGGGAAAGAAAACTAGTTCAAAAGAAAAAGGAACATACATATGCTAAATGTAAGGAAAGCATGTACAAGGTAAGGAAACTCAAGGAATGTTTCCTCCAAGGTTAATGTGTTGAGGCGCAAAGTCATAAATTGCAAGGATGATCCTAAGGGAAAATGAAATGGGAAACAAATAATGCGAAAATGCATGGAGGGGAAAATCTAACCTATATTCTAGTTTAGAGATCATTACCTGTCATAATGGATAGACATGGAGAGAAAAAATACCGAAGAAAAATGTATCCAAAGTCCTATATATAAGACCAAAAACACTTACCTAGAAGTTAATAAGTTCAATATAGAAACCTTTGATAAAAACAAGTATTATGGGATACAAAACTTGAAAACAAGAAACCCTAAAAATACAATATGTACAGAGGACCACACATCCTTGCAGCTTATGCATAGTAGTGCTCTAGGTAGAGCCCATTTCTAGGCTCAAGCTAAGGGTTTCTTTGGTAACCATCCAATAAATATTCTAGTTCAGGAGGAGGTCGAAGATCCATAATCATAGATTCAAGGATGGCCTCATTTGAAGGAAACTCAACATCTGTGAAACCAGGGATTGATAACTCAAAAAAACCAGGGATAGAGGTATTACAAACAACAAGACCAAACTCAAGAGGAAATGCCATGTTACTTGGGCCAATAGGGGGAAGCAAGGGATTCCATGCCCCCATCAGATAAAACACCTGATCAATTTCTGAGACCTTATCTCGAGAAGGAAAGTGTAACTGTAAAGGATCTCTGAGAAGCATCAAGAGCATTCACGACATTTGGAGTGGTCCACAACCAAACTGGTAGTCCTACATTCAACCTAGGAATGTTCAAAGTGGCCATCAAGGGGGCACCAACATTTCCAAAGAAAGGAAAAGCACAAGAATCCCCTTGGGCAAGGGTCCCTTGCTTGGTATGCTCCATAACTTTTTCCATAACTTTCATATGCACAGGTTCATCCTTTATTGGATTGTTCATGTCCATAAAAGTCTCACGCACTGATTCTGACAAACCAGTGGTATAAAAACCAACACATTCTAGGAGGTGGCTTCACACTTTCAAGAGAAATACCATGGGTCCTTCTCGACCAGTGGAATGGTTGGTCAACCACCCTGAATCAATGATCCAAAATAGGTGATACTGAAAAAACCTAAGGCCAACTATACAAATAGACACTCCAATAAAAATTCCTAAGAGAAACATCGTAGGAAAACACCTTCTCCAAAAATTCAACCTAAGTGGATGAGGTCCTTGTTGGAGTTACTTCAAACACACCTAGGATTTGTTTTTCCTAAGGTTATTCTTTGTTTATTAGTCATAATTAGTCATTATCCAGTCTCCTATATTTTAGGGGAGAATATTCTCTTTTAGTTGGCACTTCTGTTTGACTAGTTGAGTTGAGTTTAGATGCTACATTGGTTTTGTCACCATGCAACATTGGGATCATCACAAGCTAATGCACACTTTCCTTGGGATCATCACCAGACTTGTGCATTACCCTTGTTTCCCTAATTTAACTCCTCACTACACTTTGTTCAGTCAGTTAACTAAAGACTAGTTGACTAGTTAACTCAGCTAGGTGGCAGTTCACTCCCATAACTGCCTGAGAAACTAGACTAGGTGGCAGTTCACTCCCGTAACTGCCTAAGAAACTAGACTAGGTGCCAGTTCACTCTCGTAACTATTGGTGTGTGTCCAAATCACTCTAGACCACCACTACGGGTCATTAGATACTCATGTATCCTATATCTATTGTAAATTATTCACTCTTTGAGTGTGGAATATGGTTAATGAGAATTCTTTCATTCTTTCTCTCCTTCTTCTTCTTTCTCAAATTCTCTCTACAAATGTGTGTAGTATTTTCTAGCTAGATCTATTATGTGCAGGTTCAACACATTTACATGGTATCAGAGCCAATGGACTGCTAAGCAAAAGCTACACCAAAGTTTTCGCAGGTACTGAATATTGAAGAACACATAAAGATGGAATCTATGTTTTACTCACCAACAATACTTCTCGCGCCTCATAACTATTTGGAATGGAAGCCAAAAAGTATGCTTCAACTTAAATGCAAAGGATTGTACCAAATATCTATGGCAATGGAAGTGGAGCCTGATTCCATCGATGAGAAAAATGACTTTCTCAATAGACAAGATATGACCATAGGATTTATCTGCTTGTCTATTTCTCCAGAAATTCTCCACCAAGTATGTGATGTCACACAAGAATTCACTCCAAATTAATTATGGACCAGATTGGAGGTTCTATTTGGGATTAAATAATATTGCAAATATAGCATGCAGGGGATTGGAAAGATAGAGTCAGAAGAGAAACTGTCAGAAGATCAAGCCTCTTATTCTGAAGAGTCTTCTACACAAGTATTTGCAGAAATTTGTATTCCATTTGAAGATGATGTCTACTCCATTTCATATTTGTTTTCTGAAATTCATGTGTAAGATATATGGCATGCATATCAAGAGTCACATGCAGACACTTTTCCATGCGCAATGCATGCATCTCAAGAGACAAAAATGGAGTCGCGCACGTCAGACTCTATTATGATATTTTCTGATCATAATTTGCAGAAAAAAATTGGATATTTGAATTCCTCTCGAGAAAATATCCAATTTCAAAAAACAAATCATCTGAAATGGAGTTCGCGAAGTGAAGTTATGATCTTTTTAAAATCAACAAAATTTCAGCATTTTTCCGGAAACGGCCGCATGGTTTTCAAAATTTCATCCAAACTTTATTTGGATATTCTTCATTACAAGAAGATAAAGTGAATATGTTTGGACATCGCAATGGTGCATATACTTCATCATATCCATGAAAACATCTACATCTTCAACAAAATCTTCAACGAGCACAAACTTGCACAGTTGTGAGGTCCTCTTGGAGAGAAGGACAAGGTTGCTTGGCAACTGTTTTTTTGTTCCTTCTCAATTTTTTTTTACATACATTGTACCTTGAGGGGGGGGGTTCCCATGAGGTTTTCCCACTTTCCTCACTTTATTTTAGTGTATCTTTTGTATTTGGGTTACCTAACATGGCCTCGTTGCTGGGACCCATTCTTTATTTTCACCATAGTGATGTTCAGGGGGGGGTGTTGGAGTTACTTCACACACACCTAGGATTTATTTTTCCTAAGGTTATTCCTTGTTTATTATTCATAATTAGTCATTATCCAGACTCCTATATTTTAGGGGAGAATATTCCATCTGGAGAATATTCTCTTTTAGTTGGCACTTTAGTTTGACTAGTTGAGTTGAGTTTAGATGTTGCATTGGTTTTGTCACCATGCAACATTGGGATCATCACAAGCTAATGAAAACTTTCCTTGGGATCATCACCAGACTTGTGCATTACCCTTTTTTCCCTAAGTTAACTCCTCACTATGCTTTGTTCAGTCAGTTAACTGAAGACTAGTTGACTAGTTAACTCAGCTAGGTGACAGTTCACTCCCGTAACTGCCTGAGAGACTAGACTAGGTGGCAGTTCACTCTCGTAACTACTCTTGTGTGTCCATATCACTCTAGACCACCACTATGGGTCATTAGATACTCATGTATCCTATATCTATTGTAAATTATTCACTCTTTGAGTGTGGAATATGGTTAATGAGAATTCTTTCATTCTTTCTCTCCTTCTTCTTCTTTCTCAAATTCTTTCTGCAAATGTGTGTAGTATTTTATAGCTAGATCTATTATGTGTAGGTTCAACACATTTAAAGTCCTAAGTCTAAAGAAATGAAAAAGTGGAAAGGGACCTTCCGAACAAAGGAACGGGTTGATTAAGTCCCGTGGACCAACAGACAAAGGAGTGAGAAGTAGTTATCCTGACCTCCACTAACCATCCTTATCTGGTGCAAGAACCCATGCTTCACAGGGAACCCTCCGACAATATTGAAAAGTGTGATACAAAATCTTCCCCAGGTACCACGACAAGCCCCCACAATCACCTCTTATATCCCTAATAAAAGTCACTAAGGTCACCAACCCCCAGTCAGTGTCCAGGGGGTGCAGTCGACAGTCGTGATCAAACATATGGCCAGGGCAATTAAGCCCGAAACATCAAAATCACCACCTCTCATGGAGGTATGGGTACTAACGAAACCCCCAATATATGATCTCTCCACTATGCTCATTTAAGCTTTGGAGGGGTCTCTACTCATCTCTCCTTTATGCAACCTCGTTTTTAGCTCCTGTGTTAGAGGAGACTCCCGACTATACTTATACAATAGTTGGATTTGAGACTCTCCCTAGCTCAGAATCCTATGTTCATTTTCAATGGCCTTGGAGATTTATCTCTCCAATCCTAATCCAAGGCCCTAACCCTAAACTTGTTTGTGAACCCTAGAAACAAAGTCTAGTAAATTTTAAGTTTAGCATTCGTTTTAGTGGTTTTTTTTACTCAAAGGGTATTGAATTGCAACTAATGTTGTTTGAGACTTTTGCAAAAATGAAACTTATAAGAACAGTGGCAAATAAAACTTTCACACTAATTCTTCAAATGAAAAAAGAGTTTCAACAAGAAAATGCACCTATGCTATTAGCTTTAAATGCAATGTTCTTCTTTCTAGTGCAATATGACAATGCAACCTTTTGAGAAAAGCAAAAGAAGAAAACAAAGGATGTTCTTTCTTATTTTTCTTTTGAAATTATTTTAAGGTGAGAAGAAAACAAAAACCTAAGCTAACATTTTTTCTTTTTCAAATGACAATGCAAAACAATGCAAAAAAAGAAAGAGACCTAACTAGTAGAAAAAATAGTTTTTTTTTTTTTTTCTATTAAAGAAAAACTAACAAAAGATGCTAAAATAAACTATATGATACACGATTCATGCCCCCCTTGGCCATGACGGGGAAATTATTTTCAAAATGCAAATCATTTTGCTTTAAAATTCAAGATAAAAAGAAGCCAAGAACACTGGGAAACTAAGAGAAAGATATTTTCTAGGACTTAGAAGTTTTTAAAAACTTAACATAGTGATACAAAGAAATCACAAAATTGAGAAGCCCTGGATGATTTGGAGAATCCCCTAAATCTTCTAGAGACTGAAGAAAGAAAATATTCTTCAAAAATTGCACATAGGTCTGCGACTGTGTGAACTGAGAATCATGGATTTCCGCGGGTCATACAAAGTAAAAGAACAAATATCTGCGATTGATATAACAGAAAAGCGCCAATAACTTTGAAAAATTGGAAGAATAAAAAATGAATTTCAATACGGACACTCCCATAAACTTATGGAAAAGTTTCTAGATAAAAAACAAACTTTGCAACAAAGCTTAGAAAGAAGGAAAACTAACAAAAATAAAAAAGGACACACAAGACACCCTACAACTGGCCCAAACTAGGAGAGACAAGTCCCTAGTATGGTTGCCAATTATGATTAAGGGATTTTTCCCCTGTGACCTTGGGTCAAGTCACAACAGAGAAAGACCAAATTTAGAAGACAAAGCCTACCCTCATCTATATCAATGCATACAAGAAATAACTACTTTTATAAAGAGAGAGAGAGAGAAAGAAAGAAGGAGAGGCCTCACAGCTTGAATCCTTTGTTTGATGTCAATCCCCACTCTCTCTTATTGAAGCACTCTTGATATTTGTCGTAACTAGCATGCAATAGGAAATCAATAATAGGATGCTACAAGGTAGTTATACATTGAAATAACATATATCATGTGCATAGATTCAAATATACATGAAAGACATTAGCATATTGTTAGACAATTGGCTTAGGTTGATGGATAGTTGGTATGGATTGTTGGTTTTCATTGATGTCAACCATTGGAGAGTGATATTGTAGATTGATGTCAACCCTTGGAGAAAGTCTGGTAGCAAATTTTGGTAGCACAAAGGTTTGGGTAATGGATCCAAGGTTGTTTCATGTATAATGGTATGTGTTTTAATATATTTGAAGGTAAGACTATTCTATATGGATAGTACATGTCATTCCATTTCCGGT
>SNQJ01S0027892.1:59375-91947 GCA_010110895.2 Picea sitchensis
ACCATATTTTGTAGCTAACTTGGTTCTTATTCAAATCATTTATTTAACTTGAATTGATAATATCCAACTTTCTTTTTTCACATAAAATTTCAAATTATATTTATATTTAAAATATAATGTGTTCTCATAACAGACATTACATCAAAATATCCTTTAGTTTTTATGGACTAATCCAAAACACATATCTACACAAAATTCCAAATTCCTTACAATATTATTGTCTTCTCCTCCTAAGGGTTCAAAAAGGACAATTACCAAAAACTAAAAAATCTTTTATACATAACTGAATACTAAAGCTACGGATACCTCCAACTTTCACAAGGAAACATAAAATATAGGCTATTAAAACATAATATCCAACTTTCTTATATTATTAAATTCTATGCTACCTATATTTTCACTAGACTTAAATCATTTGATAGCCATTATGTCCAATACTAAAGCATAAATAAAAAAATCCTAGACTTCCAGGATCCAAATAAGGGTTAGACAATAATGTGCCCAATCAATGATTATTATTACATTGTGATTATTAAAACCTTAATAATTATCATTACATTGTTATTATTAAAACCTTTGAATGATTAAAAGAGTTTATTTTCATGAGTGAACTAATATTTGAAAAAATAAATTAATCACTTTTAAAGAATATATACATTAACCATACATAACACATATTACCTAATTCATAGAGCTTTCCCATGGAGATAAAACAATAAGTCCCACTCCAACATGGTAGAGAGATTTCCTTTGGAGATAAAACTCCAACGTCAAACATTTACCATAGTGCGGTGGTAAATGTGAACCTAAAGTCGAGTTACCACGCCAAAAGAAAATTCTCATACCGTGTTGGTGTCACCGCATTTTACGGTGGTCCCTAGAAGTTCGCATTGACCATTACCATCTTTGGTTACCGTATGCTAGGACTCCATTACAACGACACCCACAACCATCGACTTTATGTCTCGTCAAGCCAACTATTTCTGCACGTATTATCTTTATGTCACGTCAAGCCAGCTGCCGACCATCTTTGGTTATCGTATGCTACGACTCCATTATAGTCACACCCAAAACCATGAACTTTATGTCCCATCAAGCCAGCTATTTCTGCACGTATTATCTTTATGTCACATCAAGCCAACTGTTCTGGACGTAGTTTCCAAACCTTTTTAAAAAGCCATCCCACACTTAGAAAACCTAACCTTTAGGTTGTGTTCTTGAATCTATTCATAGGGATCTTTTTCACAACGGAATAAATCCATCATTTTTTTTTTATTCTCCTTATTTCTCTTTTTTATTTTGCTGTAGTTTAATTGTTCTATGAAATGATTTTTTCTGGCTATGTTTTTTAGGCATCTTTGCTTGAAATCTAGCGAAAATTTGTTAAATCAGTAGATTTGAGTGGTTATTTATGTATAATGGGAGAGTTTCAAAAGTTTTTCAGCGTACTGAATCCATTTCTACATTCAAAAATGGATTTTAAATAACAAAAAAAATGATTTTGTGCAGATTTATGTTGCTGAATTCCAACAAAAAAAAACAATTTTGTATAATAACTAAGCAACACCATTTATTTCCTTCCAAACAATTAATTAAACTAAACAAGAATATGAACTCTCATTCTCTAAACAAAGAATGGCATTCCATAAATAGCCTAACCAAACCAAGGCAAAAATCCAAGAACATAAGCGGAAGGAATTACTTTAACATTATTTCAATAAAAAGGAGGAAAATTAACTGACTATTTTTAGAAAAAAGGTTTATGAAGACATTTTTCTAATTATTATTGACAAATAAATATTAATTAATATGGAAAATTTGTTTGATGTCTTTCCATCACGATAAATAAATGCTATGTCAAATTTAAACTTTCACATTTTGATATCATACAATAAATAAATGTAGGAAGTCAAATTTAAAGTTTAACATTTTAATAAGCATCAATTTGGCCATCGTTTATTTTAAACCATAAAATAACATTTTGACATCATATAATAAATAAATGTAGGAAGTCAAATTTAAACTTTAACATTTTAATAAGCATCAATTTGGCCATCATTTATTTTAAACCATAAAATATGATAAACAAGAGAACAAATAATAAATGTAGGAAGTCAAATTTAAACTTTAACATTTTAATAAGCATCAATTTGGCCATCATTTATTTTAAACCATAAAATATGATAAACAAGATAAAAAATGCTTAATGGGACACATAATTTCAAACCTACTTGTTGTGATGATCACTTTCACCATCCATTGAGAGAAACTTTGGTGTAAGACCCATATTTCCCCAGTCTATAAATATAATTATTATCATGACAAAAAATATAGACATGCTTGTTATATGATTATTGAAAGATAATTGACCTTTGATAAATTATGTAATGTAAATATTTGGTTATGAATGCAACAGGGAGATGTTGAACTATTGTTGAAGGGATGGCTTTCACAAGTTACGATGTCATGAGAGGAATGGTGCAAGAGGGAAGCTATTACTGGTTGAAATGACTCTGCCAGAAAGTACCCTATTAAATTAAAACAATGCAGACCCTGAACTATCCTTAGCCTTGAATACACACACACACACACACATATAGTCATTTGAGAATGTAAATAACTCAAATATCTGTTATATCTTAAGTTGAAAGACAAAATTACATAATTGCTTATTGTATGTGTTGTTGTGATTATATGTGTGTGTGTGCACCTGCGTGTCGCTGTGTTTGGATCCCTGCAAAAAAGGAACCTTTCAGGATAAGATGAAATAAAGGTACCCTGGGTAATCAATGGAGTGCCTTGGACCAAGATAGAGCTCTTGGAAACTCATTAAGTCTCAAGAAGAAATCAGGGAAACCCTCACGAAATTGACTAAGTCCTAAATCAGACTAATAACTGGGAGGAAAACCCATGTTTTGAGTCTAAAGGAATTGTCGTCGTTGGATCGACGTAGTGAATAGATCCCGACCCTTCATCGGAGCTTGAAGGGTTAGCAAGGTTGTGTGTCGGGTAAGTATGTTGATGATGATAAAGGTTTCGACGAAACAATGAGAGTCGTTGATTTACAATAGGTTGGTGTTAATCTCCACCGTAGATCTCTAAAAACCATTATCAACATCCAAATGGACGATGACATCATGGATGACATGACATGCCAACAAGTCAACCAAAATGTCCCTAGGATGATAAGTGTCACCTGTTGGGTAGTCGATATGACATGAATAGTTCTTGAAGGTCAAGAGGCCTATAGGTCTTTGAATCACCATCTAGATTGTTGAATTCCCCTACTCGAGAGATCTCAGCCATACGTTGGCAGAGTGCCAACGAGAGTCTGGAGAGGAAAGTTGATGATGATATGGTCTTGAGGATTGTTGAGAACTGTTGATCTCGTTGGGGATGTGGCAACGATAAGATATGGACCATCAATTTTATATCTATCATCGATGAAATATGAAAGGTTGGCATGGTTGAGTGCTTTCCAAGAATGTCGATGACGATATGGGCTACGAGAAGAGAAATGAAAGTCATTGACTAGTGTAAGAGAATGGAGAGGCGACAGTCATCGATCTATGGTAGGTCCCATGTGATCAACGTAAGAATTGGTTAGGAATGGAAATAACCTCCCCGCTAGTTGGGATCGCCGACAAAGTCAAAGCTATATGATGCTCAACTTGAGGACCGTCGGATCGGGAGTAGTCTTGATACAGGATCATCATCGAAAATTTTAGTATTGGGGTGTTTGAGGCTCCGTGGGAGTAAAACCCCAACGAGGAAAAGACTTTGAAGATTGAGCGATCGTTGTTGATCGAAGCGAGGGATAGAATAAATCTTAGTTGTTGATACGTCATAAGGACCTCGCATATTTCCTTGGCAAGTGGCGGTAAGGGGACTGACATCACCCCAAATAATGTGCTTGGGACATGTGTCAAAGCATAGAATATAGAAACACATGCCCCGTGATGACGTGTAGACCCACCTCAGCCCACGTGTTACGACATGGGTGGTGCCACATGTCAAGTAAAGATTGTGCCATGTGTCATGGAGTTTTGGCCCTTTTGAGGTAGAGTTTCTTGGGAACGTGTTTTCCATGTGTCCTTCCAGGTGGCAAGTACACATGGCAACAGATTCTAGGTGGCAAGTACATATGGAAATTACTTAGGATGATGTCATAAGATACTTGGGTGGGAGGAACTCCGAGCCATCGTGAGTCGTTAAGATCCATCGGAGGTAGATATGGATAAATCAAGACCGTTAGTCCCATTGTGGCAAGCAACATCAAAGCTCGAAGGTCAGAGTAGCCTGGAGGCCTAAAGGAGAGGTACTCCGACGGGAGGACTACGAGAGCCAATATGGAACGTGGATCGACGACCAGTTAGGAAGTGATCTCCGTCATCGAACGACATGAGAACCACATAGGCAAAGATAAAAAGGAAGAATGATGTCATGATGATGCATAGTGCCAACGTGTCTAGAGGGAGGCCACATGGTCGCCTGTAATTGCTTGAAAGAAAAATAGGACCATGGACCCTATCAACATTAAACTCCTAGGACAGGTGGCATGATATTACTCTTCAGAGCTAAGGGGTATGGGGAGATCCTGACCGTCCATCAGAGTTGGCTTGTTAGAGTGCTTGAGTCATCATGGGGCAGGTGAGCTCTGACGGAGTGACTCTGAAAGATGATCTGGGTTGCCGGTTTGTGTAATGGCTAGGCGTGATCTTAGCCATTGATCTTGGTGGGTCCCACAAGGATCCAGGGAAGAAATGAGGATCGGGTCAGACTTTAACCATCATGCAAGTGGAGAAATCCAAATGGATCTGAACCATTGATTTGGAGGAACGGACAAGTAGAGGATTTAATGGGTCGAGTGGAATATTCCATGATAGCACCAGGTCGGATGACACTTGTGGCAGTATCCACATGGAAATAAGGTGACACGTGATTCAAGAATTTCTAAGAAACTTTACAAGGCCATAACTTATGATCCAGAGCTTGGTTTTGAGTATGGTGGTAGTCGTTAGAAATCTCTTGACGAGTAGAAGACGACGATGCCCTCTAGAATAGGCCTCAATATGGTTAAGGAAAAGATAAAAAATTACCACCACATCCCTTAAAAGGGTACTTAGGGGGTTGAGGGTCTTACAAGGTGGTATCAAAGCAGACAACAACACTTGGCTTGCTTGGGCTCATGAAAGAGTAAGATAAACTTTCTTAGAGAACTCTTAAGGGGGAGGGAACCCTACCCTATCCCATTTGTAAGAGTCTATTAAAACCTTACTACTGAATAGAGGATTGTGACTTTCTGTTATTTTTACATGTTTTAAACCTAAACTAAATGATGTTGTTATATGCTAAATAATAAAGTTGATTTCATTTATAGAATTTTATTTTATACATTGTCAATGGTTTAATGGATAATTAACTAACAAAAAATGTTGATTATCAACACTTAACCATTCAGTGGATTTCCAACAAAAGATATAAGCGTAACAGATGGTGACCTATTGTGAAATGGGAGAAATCTCCCATAACAGAGAAGAAGAGTCTGATGAAAGGAGAGTGGTAGAAACCCCTCCAAATCTAGTTGATACTGCGAGAAGTCTCATGGTAGGGATACAAATATTTAAGGTCGATAATGATAGGCTTATGAAAGAGAAAGAAAACAAAATTGAAATAAATGTGGCCTTTCTACAAAGCTTGTCAGATATACAAAGGTAGATGTAGCATGGGCCAACAACTAGTAACATGGATAGACATCATCCTGAGAAAACCCAAATTCTACCTGAGATACAAAGGCATGGTCCTGAAAGTAGAAATGCAAGAAGAAGCACTCCCAAGAAGGCCCAACATGGAGCCAAGAGGCATGCCAAAGTCAAGGGTTCATCTAAATATTCCTCTAGTTAAGGCACATAAAGCTCCCAGGAATTGTCCAGTAGTGATACTAGCTCACATTCTTAGAGGAGAAGAAAGAGGAGAAAGCACTCTAAGGGCGGTGACCCTGAAGAATTTAAGAAATCCAAGCCACTCACTTTTGATTGGGAAATAAAAAAAGGGGGAAGAAGCAGAAGCTTGGATTCTTGGTCTGAAGAAGTACTTCAAAGTTCAACTACTCTGAAAACTTGAAGGCTTGAATAGTTATATTTAACTTGAATGGAAATGCCTCTATCTGGTGGGAGGACCTTAGAAATTTAAAGGGAATCCATGAGAAGGAGTTATATTAGGGAAAAATTGAGAAATAATTCAAGAAGAAGTATCTGTCTGAAAGGTACTATGATGAAAATACTAAGGAGTTCTATGAACTCAAAATAGAACAACTCACCATAGATGAATATATCAACAAGTTTCTAGAGCTGATGAGGTATGTGCCCTATATAAAGGAAGAAAATGTGAAGATGCAATAATTACTTAGTGGGATGACTCAATCCTTTTGGAACAAAATTGAGTTTGATAAACCTAATACCTTGGAAGATGCCATTCGGAAGTCTAGCTACTGCTATGAACAATTCAACCACAAGGAAGAATATCCCAAGGACTGGAAGAAGAAAGGTAAACTAGGATACAAGAATAAGGGGGTTAAACCCTCAAAGTTCAATAATTATGAGAAGAGTTCTAAGATGATATTTCCCACTAAGAGTGTGAATCAACAGAACTTTCCATCTCATAGTGGAAATAAAACCTTTGGATTATCCATGGGAAAGATTGATAATACAAAGAGAGAGCCATTGAAATGTTGGGTATGCAAAGAAGAACATCTATTGATGGATTACCCTCATAGGGTACCAGACAGTAGAAAAGTCTACAACGTCCAGGAGGCTACCACACTTGATGTTGTGGCCATAATTATACCAAAAATTCATGCAGCCTTGGATAATAGACAAGTAGACCACCAAGCCTCAGTGGTGGAAATGGAAGGTATGATTGGCGACCATATTATTTATATTATGGCTGACCCTAGTTCTAATTTGAGTTATGTTTCCACTCAAATGGTTGAGAAATGTGAATTACAACAAGTAAACATGCTAGACCATGGCTGATATAGTTGGCCACCGGAACAAAGAGGAAGGTAACAAAGGTCTTACCAACATGCCAATTCATTATGAATGGGTTGTCTACCCAAGCAACAATTAAACATACTCCCTTTAGGATATTATGACATGTTGATTGGCCTGGATTGGTTGGATTCCCATAAATCCAAGTTGTATTGTTATAATAAAACATTAGAGTGTGAAGACGAGGAAGGGAAGAAAAGGACCCTACAAGGAATCCAAAGTTTGTCTCAGTGAGACAAATATCAACCCTTCAAGTGAAGAAGTATTGCAGAAAAGGATGTCCTTTGTATGCAATACAAGTATTAAAATCTGTTGAGGAAAGTAAACCAAGCTTAGAGGACCATCCTATATTGAGAGAGTATAAAGATGTGTTCCCAGAAGAGGTACCAGGTCTACCTCCAAGAAGAGACATTGATTTCTCAATAGAACTTGTACCTGGAGTGGTGCCAATGTATAGAGCACCTTATAGGATGAGTACTCTATAGCTAGTTGAGCTCAAATTTCATCTGAACGAGATGTTGGAAAAAGGTTATATTTGACCTAGTGTGTCTCCTTGGGGAGAACCAACCTTTATTGTGAAAAAGAAGGACGGCACTCTCAGGTTGTACATAAACTACAAAAAACTCAACAAAGTGACAATTAAGAATAAGTATCCCTTGTCGAGAACTAATGACTTATTTGACCAGTTAAGGGGTGATATAATCTTCTCCAAGATTGATTTGACAATTGGATACCATCAAGTTCAAATTAAGGATGAAGACATCCACAAAACAACCTTTAGGATGAGGTATGGGAACTATGAATTTGTGGTGGTACCATTTGGGATTACCAATGCACCAACCACCTTCATGTGTTTGATGAATAGTGTGCTCAACAATTTTTTGGAAAAATTTGTGCTAGTTTTCATTGATGATATCCTAATCTATTCTAAGAGCATGGAACAACATGAAGAGCACCTTAAGTTAGTGCTTAAAGTGCTAAGAGAGCAGAAGATCTATGCAAAGTTTAGTAAGTGTGACTTTTTCCAAAAACAAGTCCATTACTTAGGCCATATCATCACTAAGGAAGGGGTGGCAGTTGATCCTAAAAAGATCAAAGCCATTATGTATTGGCCTACATGAAAAGATGTAACCGATATCAAATCCTTTATGGGCCTAGTGGGGTACTATAGAAGGTTCATAAAGGGGTTTTCCAAGATTGGTTATCCAATAACCTCCATTCAGAAAAAAAAAAGGAGTTAAATTTGTTGGGACAACTGAGTGTGAAGAGAGGTTTCAACAACTTAAGCATTTATTGACCAATTCACCTATGATGAATATTGCAAACCCAAACAAGGATTTCCTTGTGTGCACATATGCCTGGAAATAAGTCTTGAAGGAGTGCTAATGTAAGAAGGGCATGTAATCTGTTATGAATCCAAGAAATTGAATAAGCATGAAATGCATTATGTGACTCATGACTTAGAATTAGCTACCATAGTGCATGCATTAAAAATATGGAGACATCATCTCCTAAGAAGAAAATTTTTACTCATGACTGACCATAGTGGACTGAGGTATTTGTTTGTCCAACCCAAACTAAATNAATTGGATACCATCAAGTTCAAATTAAGGATGAAGACATCCACAAAACAACCTTTAGGATGAGGTATGGGAACTATGAATTTGTGGTGGTACCATTTGGGATTACCAATGCACCAACCACCTTCATGTGTTTGATGAATAGTGTGCTCAACAATTTTTTGGAAAAATTTGTGCTAGTTTTCATTGATGATATCCTAATCTATTCTAAGAGCATGGAACAACATGAAGAGCACCTTAAGTTAGTGCTTAAAGTGCTAAGAGAGCAGAAGATCTATGCAAAGTTTAGTAAGTGTGACTTTTTCCAAAAACAAGTCCATTACTTAGGCCATATCATCACTAAGGAAGGGGTGGCAGTTGATCCTAAAAAGATCAAAGCCATTATGTATTGGCCTACATGAAAAGATGTAACCGATATCAAATCCTTTATGGGCCTAGTGGGGTACTATAGAAGGTTCATAAAGGGGTTTTCCAAGATTGGTTATCCAATAACCTCCATTCAGAAAAAAAAAAGGAGTTAAATTTGTTGGGACAACTGAGTGTGAAGAGAGGTTTCAACAACTTAAGCATTTATTGACCAATTCACCTATGATGAATATTGCAAACCCAAACAAGGATTTCCTTGTGTGCACATATGCCTGGAAATAAGTCTTGAAGGAGTGCTAATGTAAGAAGGGCATGTAATCTGTTATGAATCCAAGAAATTGAATAAGCATGAAATGCATTATGTGACTCATGACTTAGAATTAGCTACCATAGTGCATGCATTAAAAATATGGAGACATCATCTCCTAAGAAGAAAATTTTTACTCATGACTGACCATAGTGGACTGAGGTATTTGTTTGTCCAACCCAAACTAAATGCTAGATAAGCTAGATGGATGGCTCTCCTTAGTGAATTTGATTTTGAAATCAAACACATCAAAGGAAAAGAAAATAGAATGGTTGATGCCATCAATAGAAGCATGATAGTGATTCACTTGGCAGTTGTAAGCACCTATGAATCAGACATCAAGGAAAGAGTCAAAAGTGCACAAGAAACATATGAGTTTTTCAAAACTATAAGGACATATCTAGAACAAGAACCCACAAGACTGAAATATGATGGCTATCAACTATTGAATGATGGCTTGTTAACCTACAAAGGTCGGTTGTATATCCAAAATTGTGACGACATGAAGAGGTTCATCATGGATGAACTACATAAAAGACCATATACTGGTCATCCTGGTTACCCAAAAATGATAACAACCACCAATAAGTTGTTTTACTAATCAAGAATGAAAAAGGGAATAGAAAAGTATTTATTTAAATGTTTGGAATGCCAATAGGTTAAGGTGGAGCACAAGCACCCAACAGGGCCGTTGTAGCCCCTACCTATTCCAGAGTGGAAATGGGAAACCATCTCCATGGATTTTATCACAAGATTGCCTAAATATGTCAAACAAAATGATGCCATTATGGTAGTTGTGGATAAGTTTAGAAAGGATGCTCACTTTATCATGTTAAAGTACACTTTCAAGGCAATAGATATTGCTAATATGTTTATGAAATAAATATTTAGGCTACATGGGATGCCTAGGGAGATCATATCAGATAAAGATGCAAAATTCACCTCAGAATTTTGGAAATTCCTGTTTACTGGTTTTGGAATTAAATTGTTATTTAGTACAGCGTATGACCCTCAAACTGATGGACAAACAGAGAGGGTAAACTGATTATTGGAAGACATGTTAAGGATGCATGTGATGCATCAACCCAAGTAATGGGAAGAATACTTACCCTTGGTAGAGTTTGCGTACAACAATAACTATCAGAATTCATTAAAAATGAGTCCTCTCGAGGCTCTCTATGGTAGACAATGCCATGTACCAATCAATTGGGAAAACCCTATGGAAAAAATTACGCTTAGGCCAGACATGTTAAAGGAGATGGAGTGAAAATTAGTGTAACACACCCAATCCCTTAAGTACCTTTTTAAGGGATGGGTGTTGAAACAGGGGCAGACCCAGGGTTCAACGCTCAAGAGCGCACCAAGAAGCCCTAACTACTGGCCCTTTCGGCAACACCTGCGAAGCAGATGTAGTCTCACCCGAAGTAGCTATAGGGGGTTGCAGGACACATGTGTCTACAACTAGAAGGAATGCAAGTGGATTCAGAACAATAACACACAGTAATCTAGTTACCTCTTATCTCTGTTAAGCCTACTACGCAAGCTCTATCTTAGATCTACCACAATAATGCAATAACAGTATAACAGAAGAAAAAGAACACAACATCAATTACACATAACATGAGATATACGTGGTTCACCCTCTCTCTAGGGCTACATCCACAGAACTATGCTTTATGATATATTAAATGGAAACATATAGTTCTATCTGCGCACTTAGCTGTAGATCTCTCTTCTTCTCTCTCTTTCTCCCCTCCCTATGCACCCAGCTGCAGGGTTGATCTTCGCACCCTGCTAAAGATCTTACAACACAGATTGCTCTCACAACAATACATCTCTCTCAACAACAGTCTCTCCTCATCACATCAACCATTACTATCGAACCCATCTCAGGTCCTCTTGACCTTTATTATACATTACAATAGCTCACCGACACCCTTAGGCCGAAACTTAGGTGTCAAAATCCTAAATGATAAAACCCTAAGTCAACTTGACCTGGATTTTTAGGGCTTCGCCAACCTTTCTTTCCTTCTCTCCCACGAAGTGATCCAAAGCACTTGTTGACATCTTCTTCTGCTTTCTAAGTTTTCCACGATCCATCTCTCTTGCTGATCTATCTTCCTTGATCTCCTCGTTCAATAGTTCATTCTCTCCTACTTCACTCCGTCTTTTTGCTTCTTTGTTCCACTTTGACCTGATCTCAGTCACTGTGTCTTTCGCGCAGTTCATAGTTCGCCTTTCTGATTCCTTGTTCTTCACGTTTTTCCTTGTTCCATACCCAAGGGCCAACATGCCCCCAACACTCACCTGTGACTCGTCCCAAGTCACTACAGGACTGAACTTCTCTGTTATCACTTCGACTTGCTTTCTGTCATGTCCATCCTGACCCTGTGCAGACCGTCTTTTCTGTGTCTGGTACCCAGTTTCAACTGCACCTGGTACCTAGACCCTCTATTGTTTGCTTTCACTGAGAGCTACGAGGTAGCTGGTTGTCATAGTACAATTTCAACCAGATCCCATTCACTAGACCTTCCTTCCATTCCCCATTCAATGTCTTCAACTGTGAAGCTCCTCCTTCTATAACATAGGCGACCTCAAATGACCCCAACCAATGTGTTCTGAACTTCCCTAGGTGCTTCAGAAACTTATTGTCATAGACCAACACCACATCTCCTTGCTTGATTGTCTTCTTCTTGATATGCCTCTCATGGCAGGCCTTCTCTCTTTCCTTCTGTACTTGCTGATGAAATCCCGCAATAAATCTATCTTCTTCAAGTTCGATCAGCTATGCAAGCCTCTCTTGAACAACACCAATGTCATCCATATCTGTAAAGGCTGCAATCCTTAGGCTAGGACCCAAATATTCCATGGGTACAAACTGCTTCTAGGCCATACACTAACTTAAATGGAGTCTGCATTGTCAACTTCTTGCAAGTAGTTCTGTCTTCCCATAATACTGTTGGTACCCTCAAGTCCCAGTCATCCCTACTCACACTTCAAATTTTTTTCAGCACTGTCTCCAAGATCTTATTGAAGGCTTCGACCGTCCCATTGGCCTGTGGATGGTAAAGTGTGCTCTTCTGATGGTGAACTTCAAATTCCTAAGTCAAAGCTTCAATAGTCTTGTTAATAAAATGCATACCTTGATTGCTCATCAGGATCCTTGGGCATCCGAACCTGGTTATGATATCCTCAAAAATAAATCGCACAACTGTAGTTGCCCTAAATTCCTTAACAACTCTTGTTTCTGGCCATCTTGTCAAGTATTCAGTTGCAGTGATGATGTAGCGGGCTCCTGTGCGCTTCCCTGGTGGGATGATAGGTCCCATGAAATCGATGGCCCACTTCTCAAATGATTGTAAGGTTAGCTGTGGTGCTAATGGAATATCATCTCTCATAGAGAGTTTCCCAACTCTATGGCATACATCGCAGGCCTTATAGTATTCCTTAGCATCCTTATGTAGAGTAGGCCACCAGAGGCCATCTCAAAGAATCTTCTGTGCTGTTTCTTTCCCTACATAGTGTCCTCCTGCAATTCCCTCATGTGCTTCAGCGAGGATCAATGGTCACTCTATCTCCATAACACATCTCCTCAACATCTCATCAGGTCCCATCTTGTATAGTTGTCTGGCTATAAGTGAAAATTCTGTAGCGCGCACTACCAACTGCTTCTTATGGATAATTGTATAATCATTTGCTGCCATTCCCATATACGGGAACTGTACTATCTCTGTGAAGTGGTCATCCACTCTTCTGATGGAAAGGAGCTATGCATCCGGTAGTGTATCCTCCAAGCTAGTTGGTTCTTCCCCATGCTCAAACCTAGACAAGTGGTTGGGTCCCTTATTCATCCTTCCTGGCTTAACCACAATTTCAAAATCATATTCTTGAAATAACAAAAGCCATTTGCAAATTCTCCCCCCCAACACTAGCTTGTTGACCAGGTATTTCAGTGCAGAGTGGTCAATGAACATCTTGAAATGTCCTCCCAACAAATAGTGTCTAAATTTTTGCAGTGCATACACCATAGCTAATCCTTCTCTTTCGGTGGTAGTGTAATTGATCTCAGCTGTGGAAATCTTTCTACTAGCAAAGGCTAGAGGGTGGTCAATGTCTCCTACTCCTAGTTGTGCTAGCACTGCACCTAATGCAATGGAAGAGGCATCGACATGCACATGGAATTATTTGCTCCAATTAGGAAAAACCAATATTGGCGCAGTGACCATTTTTTGTTTCAGTGTGTCGAAGCTCTGCTGGCATTCGTCTGTCCATTGAAAATGCCAATGTTTCTTTAATATCTTCTCCATAGGTGCTATTATCTGTGCATACCCCTTGATGAACTTCTTATAATATCCTATATGTCCCAAAGTAGTGTGCAGTTATCTCACTAAAGTAGGGGGAGGTAGATCAACAATAATGGCGATCTTGGAGGGATCCACCAGCACCCCCTGCTTGCATACAATATGTCCTAGCAAAAATCCAAAAGGTGATAAAAAGATGCACTTCCTCAGATTCAGGGAAATCTGGCATTGCCTGCATTTATCCAACATTAGCCTTAAACATTCAATGTGATCTTTTAATAAGATAAACACAGTCCAATCATCAAAATAGTCTTCTAAAAATTTGTGTAAGAACTCTTTGAATGCTTCAACCACCACCCTGGAAAAGATGGCTGGTGCATTCTTCAGTCCAAAGGGCATCACTATGTACTGGTAAGATCCCCATGCTATTGCAAAGGTGGTCTTATGTTGGTCTCCTTTGGCAATCTTGATCTGATGGTATCTTGAAAATCCATCTGTGAAAGAGTAGACCTTTTGTCCTCCAACATTATCTAACACTTCGTCTGTGAAGGGTGTAGGAAAGGGATCATGTAAACATGCATCGTTCATCTTTCTCAACTCCACACAGATCCTGATTCTCTCCTATTTTCGTGTTTTGGACCACCATAGGGCTATTCCATTCTGACTCTTCAATAGGTTCTATGATACCTGCTTCCAACATTCTATCAAGCTCAATCTTGAATTTCTCCTTATACTTGGGGTTCAATCTGTAGGGTCTCTGTTTGACTTGCCTTGCATCTAGTTTCAAGGGAATTTTCATCTCCCCCATGGGCCCTTTAATGCCCTTCATATCTGTGAATTTTGTTGGAAAAAGGTCCTGATATTCATGCAGCAACTCTGTGATCTTGTCAATAGTGGTCTCATCCCAGTAATCTCCAACGTTTTCCAGTTTAGGTGTTTCCTCTATTCCTATATTGAATTTATTGATTTTAATGGGATTCCCAATAAAAGGTAGTTCGACTCCTGGTCCTTCTACATATCTTTGGCCTTCTGTTTCTGCAATGTTCACCTTGCATAGATCATCATCTTCATCAACATTAATATTGTAGCATCCTTGCAATTTCTGAAGAGGCACAGTCCATTCATCCTCTTCTTTCTCCAAAGTGGAACTAGGTGTCTCCTCAAGTATTTTCTATCGAACAACTTGTAAAGCTTGTTCTACCACAGGGTATTGACTTTCAAACAAGAATGTAGCTACAAAGTTCTATGTCATACCTTTCCAATCTATAGTGATGAGGTGCAGTTCTACGTGTAGATACCAATTAATAGGAGTTGTGTCTAGAGTGTTAATAAATTGGTGCACCCACTGCTCTTGAGGAATACTTCTCCAGACTTCCTCGCAACTTTGCACATGGTCTTTCAGACAACTCTGACCTGTGTACTGAACTTCACATCCAATGATGTTGTCTGAGAATCGCATTGTCATCAAAGTGCGACATTGTACCCACTCTGCGATGTTCTGCTTATGTGTCCTCCACTATCTCACTGGAGTAGCTTTCAGTGCTTCATTCAATGCCAGTAGCCTCTTTTGTACTGGTACTATTTCTTCAAATTCCAGAAAGAATGTCTCTAAGTGATTCAATCCATCAAAAGTAGGCAGGTTACTTACTTCTGTGCCGATCCAGTGGACTTCCCTGGTCAGTCTGGCACATCTTCGCACATAAAATTCATACATCTTATTCTACCAGTTCTCTAGTTCTTCTTCAGAATCTGATGAACATGTGCTCTCACTTCGCCAGCTCAAGTTCCATCTGTATTAGGATTGATGTAATCTTGTTGTCTTGTTGTTAGTTTCTAAATGTTCTCTAATTCATATGCGCAATCTTCCTCTCTGATCGACTCTGTGTACCTGTGACCTTCATCAAGGTCTAGAGGTGCAATGACCCTAAGGCCATTACCCTCGAATGCCATCCTCCTTGTCTTGATATCCACAACAGTTGAATTATTAAAGGTTCAATCAACACCTAATAGTGCAGGGTAAGGACAACTCTCGTCCACTATCTCAATTACTTCAAAATCTACAAATGTTCTTACCCCGTCAATGTCCACAGGGACATGTTCTAGTCTTCCAAAAGGACTTATGGCCTACTGGTTAGCCATTCTGATTCTGATAGGGGATTAAATTAGCTTCGGTTTCCCCATCAATGCCCTGGTCTGCTTTGTCATGACATTGACTTCTGATCCCAGATCAAGGACCACCTAATCTATATCATAATATGCTATTTGAACATTCAAGTGTAGCTCCTTATTTGTCCTTCTCTTTCTTGACACTTGGTTTACAACCCTGTTCAACATAGGGTCCATTCTTACTATCCCATACTGACTTATGAAGTGTTGTAGTTCTTGTACATCCTTCTCATATTTAATTAAATTCATAAGTGACTGTAATAATCCTACAATCTTACTTACCTCTTTTTATTCTTCTAGCGAAGTAGACTGATCGAAAGCCAGGGGCATTCCACACTCTTTCACTTCTGGTTGTGCCTTTGATGAAGAGCCCCATGATCCTTGAAATTCTCTTCGAGCCTCCTCAAACATCTTCTTCTCTTTCTTCGGATCAAATTCATGTGTCCTCTCTGCAGCTCATCGGATCCTTGATCCTTCTGTATTCTTTTCTGGAGTCGCTCTGTCTTCTCCTGTAGCAGTGCCTCCTAAAGTAATAATGACTCTAGGGTCCTCTCTGTGAGGTTCAGCTGATATTAGTTGTACTTGGGGGTTCCCACCCCGTCTTTCCTGAATTTTAGCTAGTAGTGCTGGACATTCCTCAATAACACGCTCGAATGAGTTACAGTAGTTACAAGTAGTACAAGGGTTCTGATAGTCCCTTTCCAAGTGTCTTGGATGTGCACAATTGTAACAAATGATCTATTCACGACCATGAACCATACCTCCTCCTCTTCCTCTTCCTTAGAATCCACCACGAGGGTTGAAGTTTCCTCTTCCTGGGGAGTTATACTACGTAGTGTTTCCTTCTTGTTGTACTTTGCCTTAGATTTTGTATATATATCTTAACCTTTCGTGCATGAGATCATAAGCTCTGCAATCCCTATCATAATGCCCCATCGACTTATAGAACATGCAATACAAATTTGTGGGTGTTCGAACATACTTTTGTAAATAGTAACATTCACCGGGGCGATGTCGATTTCTGCATACCTCGCACCAAGGTAGGGTAACTTGCTTCAAAGGGATTGAAGCTCTAGAAGCCAAGTAGTCATGGAATAGGGGACAGTGCTCCTTATCATGACCCTTTGATTTGCATCTGATACACTAGATGTCTTCTCTTTTTTCTTTCCCTTTTTCCTTCTTCATATCTTCGACCTGCAACGTTAAACTAGTTAGTTGACTCAAAATTTGACTCATACCTACGTTGGATTCTGCCATGGGGGTTGATTCTAACTTCATGGTGATCTCCAATGCCTTAGCCTATGAAGTAATATTTTGTTGCATCAGAGGAACTTTGTTGTGTGGCGAGAGCGCAACAATGAACCATTGTTTGTTCTGTTCATCTGGGATTCAGAAAGTCAAGAGACCCATCAAGGTCTTAAACCTCTGATTGAACTCCCAGACAAGATCAACTACTGTCTGCTTGATCTCTTTCAGCTCTGCAATGCAATGGGATTCTGATTTGGATTTCTTGAATTCTACAACCAATGCAGTCTTGATTTCGCCCAACGGTTTAGGCTGTGCTAGTCCTTGAACAAATTTCATGTACCAAATCAGTGCGCAGTCTCTCAGGGTAGTACTGAACTGAGTCCTCTTAACAAATTCATCAATGATATTCTTAATGCTCCATACAGCTTCACATAAAAACAAATGTTGGTCTAGATCCTTAGATCCATCTCCTCTAAAAATGGGTAGCCTCATCTCATTGGTCGTAGATCTCCCTATGTTTATGGTCTGAATAGGTACTGAGCTGCTTGTAGCAGTGCTCTGAGTGCTCTGATGAATTAGGTTACTCTGGTTACTGACTATTACTACACTAATGGGAGGAGTAATAGTACTTACTTTGATGTTAGGCGCAGTTCTTGAAGGTCCTGATTCATCTTGGCAAAGTTCTTCACTCTTCTTTTCTCCTGCCCTAGTGTACTCTGGATGTTCCTCATTCACTGGCTCTTCTTCTTCCCCACTGTAAAATCCTTCATCTTGTGCCAATCACTCGTGATCCTCCTCAAACAGGTTCACCAGAGGTACTTCCCTAAACAATCTTCCACTACACGTATGTCCAACCTCTGTGTCATTGTCGCTGTCTGAATTTTTGAACATTAGATTTTCCAATCCAACCAACTATTGTATCTTCAGGATGTTCTTCTCATGCAAGAGCATCTTGATCTTCAACTTTAAGAAATGTAAAAATTTTCCTTGGGGTCCCTTAAATAAATATCTCTCTGCCTGGATGTATGAATCTACTCTGTCAACAACAAACTCAGCAATATACCCTCCAATGGTGCTATCAAACCAATGATCTACTGCTCTTGAAACGATGTTGTCAAATCTCTTGACCTTCTTGATCAGCACCACCATCCAAACCACAGGTGGTCTGAGTCTGACCTCAAACTGGGTATCTGCTAATCTAGCTGGCCACTCGTATAGCTCCTGATGTATTCCTCCAAAGAAGATCTCATGTATATCAGTAAAGATATATCTTTCCAACCAATCCTCTGTACTAATATTAGGGTTTCTATTCTATGCTTCAGCGAAGTCCCTCTCTTGTTCTTCTATCCACTTTTGAGTCTCTGTCTTCGATGGAAACCACCTTGACATTCCCTCATGAAGATCCTGGTCCCAGAAACAGAACCATTTGTTGGCACAGGGGCAGACCCAGGGTTCAACACTCAAGAGCACATCAACAAGCCCTAACTATTGGCCCTTTTGGCAACACTTGTGAAGTAGATGCAGTCTCACCTGAAGTAGCTATAGGGGGTTGTAGGACACATGTGTCTACAACTAGAAGGAATGCAAGTGGATTCAGAACAAGAAAACACAATAATCTAGTTACCTCTTATCTCCATTAAGCCTACTGTGCAAGATCTATCACATATCTACCACAATAATGCAATAACAGTATAACAGAAGAAAAAGAACACAACATCAATCAAACATAATACGAGATATACATGGTTCACCCTCTCTCCAGGGCTACGTCCACAGAAATGTGCTTTATGATATATTAAATGGAAGCATATAGTTCTATATGCACACTTAGCTGCAGATCTCTCTTCTTCTCTCTCTTTCTCCACTTCCTATGCACCCAGTTGCATGGTTGATCTTTGCACCCAACTGAAGATCTTACAACACATATTTCTCTCACAAAAATACGTCTCTCTCAACAACAGTCTCTCCTCATCACATCAAGCATTACTATCAAACCCATCCCAGGTTCTCTTGACCTTTATTTATACATTACAATAGCTCACTGACACGATTAGGATGAAACCTAGGTGTCAAAACCCTAAATGATAAAACCCTAGATGACTAAAAGCCTAAGTCAACTTGACCTGGATTTTTAGGGCTTCACCAGCCTATCTTTCCTTCTCTCCCGCGAAGTGCTCCAAATCACTTGTTGACATCTTCTTCCACTTTCTGAGTTGTCCACAATCCATCTCTCTTGCTGATCTATCTTCCTTGATCTCCTCATTCAACAACTCGTTCTCCTGTACTTTGCTCTATCTTTTCTGCTTCTTTGGTGCACTTCGACCCGATCTTAGTCACTGTGTCTTCCACATAGTTCATAGTTCTCTCTTTTTGTTCCTTGTTCCATACCTAAGGGCCAACAATGGGGCATTGAAATTTATGATTCCTACATCATATCGAATCCTCTTCTCGAGGTCTCCATTCTCTTAGGCTCATCAAGAGCTTTCCAATCACTATTACCATGCTCAAATCCGAGCTCTAGATTGAAAGTGATTCCTTTTCGAATTTCTTTGGGCATTCATTGGTTGAGGGTCACGTGGCATCCACGTGGATCCCTCACATTCGTACCCTCCTCAAGCTCCTACATCCATAGTGGTATTCCACCCACATTCCAATCCAACAGTGGGTTTTGATCTTCATTTGACACATAAGCTACAGGGGAGTTCGACGTTCGACACTTTGACGATGAATGCCCCTTTTCCTTTCTGCACGCAAATCCTCTAGAGTCTCGAACTCCCAAACTTCTGAAATGATTCCATGTAGCTCCGGCCTTCAGCCCTTTCAACTTATCCTCGACACCACACTCCAAATCCCTTGAGTCCCCAAGTCCTAGACTCTCAAAGGGCCCACTCTTGCACGTGGAGTCGCACTGGATACGAGGGAAAATATAGGTGGGTCCCTCGTGTTCCTTCTACCAGATGGACCAATCAGTGAGTGCCATGTGTGATATGTAGATGAGGAAGTGATGACACATGGCCCCTTTAGAGGGTGAAATGTGTCATGTGTTAATGGGCACATAGGATCTGCAATACACACAAATCCAAGTGACATGTGGCACATCAAACATGGTTCCACATCACCCTAGGTAATGTTAGAACACCACATCACCTCGGAATGACATCCTTCCAAACCCTCTGATCTCATGGTTAATAGGTGTCCACGTAGACCTCGGGATCTACAGTCTTCGTTTCTTCACAACTTCGACGTTCGGGGGGTTCATGGTGTAATACTCTCCTTAGTCCCAGAGTAGGTCAAAGCTAAATTGACCATGGAGTAGATCCAATGGTCACAAGTGGTCCCAAAGCTCCTCCAGATCGATGATGTGCACAATCACCAATAGGTCAAAACCTCCCAGATATACTCAATCCGTGGACACATGTCCTGATTGATGGACGGTTATGAGGGGTTCTCAATGGAGTCGCCAGATTGACAGCTGAGAAGGATCCTGAACGATCCAAGGATCGATGGTCCACATCACTTTGTAAATTTGTCATTCAGGAGTTTTGGAGGTGCAAAACCTTTGTTCTCCCGAAGCGATCAATGCAAGACTAACCTCGACATAGATCTAACAGTCAGGAAAATTCACGAGTGTCCTTAGATATACAGCCTGCATTGCTTCGTGACTGATAAGTGGATCGGGGTTTCACATGGTAATGAGTCCCATGGTAACGGGTAAATGACCGCTAGTTGCCAGTCCACCATCAAGCCACCCAATCGATAGGTCGTCTTCGACGCAATTTGGTCTTTGCAATGTTTATTTCCCCCGAGGCTCCGGACTCCCGGAGTCCTGAATACTTAGCTCCCTCCAAAATAAACCTAAGTTTCTTAGGCCTTGGTTATATGGAGCTTTTTCAAGCCCCAAAGGCTACAGTCATACCTCTTGGAAAAGATTTGGTTAAGGTTTCAACACCCCGGAGGTCTGAACTCTCGAAATTCTGAAACAAGAAAGGCTTAGCTCCTTTCAGCTAGCACATGGTTCCTAGACATTGGTCATATGGACCCTATAATGAGTCTCAGGTTGTAATCTCAACTCTTAGCCGATATTTGGTTAAGGCTGTGGGAATGAGCCTATGGTCTCTTAGGCTACGGGTTGGAAGGAAGCACCTTCAAATTCACAGAACTTAAGTTCTAAAACATGGCGAGGTATTTTTGAACCAACCCGGAGACCAAAATGATCACCTTACACCCTTTCAAAAGCAATGAATTACATAATATAAGTTAGGCATTATAATCATTAATTTCATGAGAGGTACAAATTATCACCATCACAGGCATTCAAATCACACATTCCAATTTAAGTGCACAGGGTATAATAAGTACTTATCTATTACAAGCTACAAACAACTAAATAAATTTGGGTGTTCTCCTTTCCACCCAACCATAGGCTCAAAGGCATTCATTCTTAGCTCTCTAGCCACCCTCGTGCCAAGCCATGATATCACTAGGGAACTTATGATGTTTCTCATAGATATTCTCTTTGCCACAAAAACCTTGCGAGGTTTATCAGATGCTTCCTTAGCATCAAGATCACATCCTTCCTCTTTTCTTTTGCATATCCAAGTCATGAGTTCCCCTATGTGCATGCACTCTTTTCTAGATCCTCTCCTGCTCTCTACAAAGCCTCACATGCATGCCTCTCTACCTGAACTATTTGCATGGGTCTATCCCCTTGCACCCACACCCTCCTTGGGAAGGTTCTTCGTTTTCTATCTTGTTCCTTCTATCAGAAGGAAACTCGGGTCAGCTTGGTCTACTAGACCCTATGGTACTTCGGGCTAACATTTTTTAGTCAGACCATGCTTCCATTCATGGGGTGGTTGATGGTTCAACCATCGGTCCTTTCTTCATTAATTGATTCCTATCCTTGGGAACCAGAGGAGGTTTATTATCCTCATCAAAGGGAAAATTTGGGGTCATTTGACATAATGAACCCTCTCTATATTTTTCCCATACTTTCCTCTAGTGATATCATAGCCAGTACTTCAAGGCTTCACCCCCACAGTCATTCATTGCCAATCTAAACAATAATACATTTGCATTGTTCACATGCCATAGCATGGTAATTATAATTAACGATTAATTACAAGCTGGGGGAAACATGGGTGTTACAATCCCCTCCCCCTTAAAGTAACATTGTCCTCGGTGTTATTTCTTAGTAACACCATTCATGCCTTTCTCATTCAACTGCTTCAAAAATCTTGATCCTCTTTCTTGGTCAGGTCCTTTCCAGACTCTTGGCCTTCATCACCTATCTTCACTAATTCTTGGACAACAAGCACATTAATCACAATTTCATGTGAAAACATATTACTATTGTTCAAAATTAAAGAGGAAATTTTTCACAATATAGCATGATACTTATCTGTGCAGTTCATGGATTCGTATCCACATGGCTGTCTCATTTCTTAGATCACTATTTTTCCTGGACATACCCATTGTGTGCATGATCCCAATCAATAGTGTATAAGAATTTTCGAAGTCCATTCTTCCTTGCAGTCACTTACCCTCTAGTCCCAGGCTCAGGCATCATCTTCTCTGCTATACAATTCTTCGGGTGATCCATATTGCTTTTCCAAGTCTTTCTCGCACAAGAATAATTTCAGAGACCTCATTGAGCCTTATAGTCGAGGTGTCCCTCAGAATTTCTCTACTGAGGTGTCCCTCTGGCTTGTGTTACCACACCACAACATGTTCTAGGGAGATCATGGCTTACCACAGGGTTTTCATGTCTCAACAGTATCCTCTTTCATGCTTTCCATCTTGACAACCTTCATCTATCCTCCCTAGACATATCTTTTTTGTATCACCTGTATCACATGTATACATAAATCATGAGATATTATCATCAATTTTAAATTCAGAAATTTCTTGCAAATCTGTCATCCATAGATTTCCAAATTTCCACATTTATTTTCAGATATGTTAGACATAGGAAACAAATTCACAAGTATGGGACTCTCCTCCTTATGGGCTTACAATGCTGCCATATCCAAGACCCTTTTTTTTTCTTGCAATTCATTCCATTCCTCATAGTTTGGATTAGCAGGCAATTGGTCTTCCATATGGCCTCACAACATTGCCATATCCAAGACTATTTTCCTCCTGCAATTTCAACATTCCTTAGCCAAACAAAATTTTCGTATTCATGCACATTGTATTTTCAAAATCATGCATACTAATAGTTCAAGTCATTTTCATCTAAGAAAGGATACAAAGAAAAAGGAAATATATCATTGTTTATGTATGCATCCTTTCAACATACTAAATTTTTCCAAATGCAATTCAGATATCAAATAACTTTAATTAGTGTGCCAATCTCCATGGCCACATCCATACCCAATGTACCCTTACATTGGTTTTAAATTATTATATTTCATGTCAGGCACTCTTGCAAAGGGGTGTTGGAACTCAACCCACTTATTACCATATGGATTCTCCGTCCATATTTATTATTATAGCATAACCATATTTTATTCTCTGAATCGATCACAACCTAAAATCATCACTCATGAAACTCAAAGTTTCACATGAATGCCTTTAAGCATTTCTTTCCTTACCAATAATCAAGGTACCAACATTTAGGGTCACCTAATTTCTCTCTTTACCAATCGTACAAATCTGTAGAGTACTGGAAGATACTTCTAGCACAATGGGAATCCCTATATATGCCCCATTCTTTTACCACATGCATCTTCTCAATGCATTAAATCAATGTGCTGTCTATGAGCGCTTTTGTTTCCAATCATTCCTTGATTGTTCAATGCATTATGACATATCAGTTCATTAATTCTTCCAAGGGTTACAATTAGTCTTTACTGCTAGAGGTGCACACCTCCATCATTCGAGTTCTCCTTCCTGAATCATACCCTACTTGGGTATCCATAGCATACAACTTCCTTTCAAAATTTCATACATAACATTAAGACAATAAAACATTTCAGAAGGGATTCTTACCCAATCCCTTCATACCTTGTGCCATATAGGCATGAACACTTTTTATACATGTTATGGCTGCTCCCACCCTCTCTGATATTACCTTATCAATGGTGCTTCTTGGGGACTTCTAATGTCCCTTCAACAATCTTTCCACAACAACCTACTTATAGTCATCCTATGATTGAGGTTGTCCTTCATTGGAAATTGTCTTTCTCAATATCTCCAATTTCTTTCTACACATGACATACATCACAAATGTGTTCGCCGTCATGTAAAATAAAATTTCTTGTACCATAGAATTTAAATCAATAAAACATTTTCATACATGTCCTAGCATATCTTTATGCACTTCATCACATTATCCTTAATGTTTTCATGAGTGAAACACAAACAGTTCTCAATTGTTTCTACAATAATAAAACCATCATCACTATGGTGTCAAAACATTTACTTTCATAAGTATACCAACTTTCTCATCCCAGAGAAAAAAATAGTACACAACAAGAAAATAATTAAGGGCTCTCCCCTTCTTCCAACTCTTTCTACACTGCCCGAGATTTTTCAGCCCAGCTGAGTTATATCTAATGCCTCACTACCTTTTCTTAACATGTCTTCAACCAACTCTATTCAATAAAAAATACTCATTTAGTCATTCTCTCTTTTTCCAGTTGTACTTGTTTTCACAACTTCTCATCTAAGACCTACAACTCCGTAAGCAATTCAGAGTTCTTAGGGTAGAAACAATGTTCCTCCTTTTTTATTTTCTTTTATTTTTCCATTTACTCCCTGTTGGGATCTTCCTTCTTTTTTCTTTGAGAAGCCTTGGTTAGGCCTCACCCTAACCTTTTTGAATACAACAACATGCTTTAATAGAAAACTTTTTGTTCATAATGGATCATGAACCTGTGCATCCTACACATTACCATTCAGTTATCAGAATTGTCAATATTCATTTATTAGTCTTCTATTCATTACATTAGTTTTTCAAAATGTAATCCAGGATTCTTATATATATATATATATATAAGCTTGTAGCTCACTGCTTAATTCTCAATAGTCATTAAGGTTGTGACTTTGTTCTCTTGACAGAGTCTTCACACAGTTCCTCCACAAGGAACTCCTTCAGCATGCAACTTCCTTATTACATATCCATCACTAACTATGTTGGCCTCAAGCATGAGTTAACTTCAACTGTTTACCAAATATTCCATAAGGAATATAAACATGCATCTTTGTCATGCATCCAAATTATGTATCCACACATATTTTGGTTTTGTTACTTACATCCATGATGTACTTAACCATATGCATAATCATAAGCCTATGTGTAGGTTCCTTAGGTATAGTTTGGATCTCACATACATCTTTTCTTTAAAATAATTTAACTCATGATTGTTCACAATCATTCTCATGTGATCTTCAAAGGCATAATCATTTGCCTCTTATCATAAAAAAAGAGTATCCTTGCTCCCTTACTCTTTCATCTATTTATATTAGTCTTTCCCGAGGGAATGGAACAGATTCCCCTCAAGATATCATTCAAAACAAAACTTTCATGACTCTTCAAAATGGAGTCAACCATGCATCCATGGTATTCATTAAACTTTGGCAAGTGAAATTCTTGCCTCACATTCCACTCATCAAGGCAGTCATATTGTGCCTTTTGTATGCATATATTCATATAGGTGCATCACTTGCACCTTTAATATCATTCACATCTAATTGGTATTATTACCTGTCTTCATTTCAAGAAGCTTCACAATGCATTAAATCCATGCAATCGAGCATATACAAACATATCCAAACATTCATCATGCAAGCTCTTTGCTTGCACCCTTTCCATGTCATACATGCACATGGACATATCATACTTCCAGATCCTCCTCCCAAAGATATTACTGCCATCCTTATGACAAGCCTCATAGGGGCACTCGACACTAAGCTTCCCTCTCAGTTGAGAGCTTGTAGTCATATTATTCTTTTAAGCATGTACACACACACACACACACACACACACACACACACACATATAGGTGCATCGCTTGCAACTTTTTACCTCATCTGTTCACATTGATATTTTTGTTTTAATATTAGTGTCCTTTAGTGAGATATTATAGTCTCTCATATGACTATTCTCATAGCCATAATTCATACTGATGTTTCCCTTTCTACATGGCAATAACCAACAAGGGTCACTTTTTCCCTTTCTTTATGATAACAACTAGCAAGAAAATACTCTTGCCTCATCTTCCATAGAACAGTACCCAACTCATAAATACAGTCCGGGCAATTATAACCATGCCCAAGGTAACATAATAGCTAATCTAGCTTCTAATTGGTCTTGATCAACAGACCTTCAATCAAGGAAATCCTTTTTACTTGCTTACTGGGTTACCCCATCAACCATTTTCATTCATGTTGTTAAATCTCCTACTATCATCAGGTCTTTATTGACCAATACAAACCAGAAACAGGTCTTACACTACAACCAACCATAGGTTTAATTGAGTCTATTTGCAGGTTACATACATGCAGCCGTCATTGTACACATTACAATATGTTCTCATCTTGCATTTTCATGCCTAGACAAGTACTCATGCCAATACACATTTTGTACATTGAAGAGCTCATAATCTGGCTCATATACCCATATCACTTTTTCTCTTTATGGGGATTAGCAACAGTCCCAAAGGACTCCTCTTTATCTTTCTTAAATATATTTCCTTAACCATTCTAACTCATCCTCATAAGGCACTATGTACTCAACATCATCAACATTTTACTTATACTGCTGTAGTCAGATCATCACTAACCATATGATCACCATATTTTACATTCAATGGTAGACTATAATAGATATATATGCATGTCATATGTATGATCTATCCTTTTGATATGCATTTCAACACATTTTCATGCACCAAGTATTATGCTCCTATCTATAGTGCAGACGAGTTCCACTTACTTACCTCTATGTATTCTTGTGCATAGCCATTCCCTTAGATAATATGTATTTACACCGCCTTAGCACAACCCCGAGATCTTGAATTTTCTCATGTCATTCCACTTCTCCCATGACTTCTTTTATTTTACAAGGGGGTTTACCCCAGTAGGAAGTTCCTTTCAGTTAGGATAGGTTAAGTAGTCCGATATTACCTACTTCCATAAGGCCTCTAGACATGAAGGATTGTACTCCTGATGCCATATCCTTCATTTAATTAGCACTCCTAATTAACAGAGGCTTCATTAAGCCCACCTTTGTAGGACTGACCATCATTTCCTAGGAGAAATGATAGTCTTCTTCTACCACAGTCTAGTATGATTCAATCTTGTTGGGTAAAATACCAACTGAATTTTAATCCGCATCCTTTTTGCTTAAGGAAATTATGGAGATAATTTCCGTACTGCAGTAATATTCTCAACAGGCTCATCTTAGCCTTGGTCACCTAATCTTATGAATGTACAACAACACGTACAATTGCAAAGTGAAGTCAACTTCTTTATTTGGAAACATTAGCAACATACAAGGAATATTTCCAAAACATCTATCAACAGTAGAAAGTTTCATTCCTTTCTTTAGTAGAGGTTTACTAAGCCTCTTAGGAATGGGTAAAATAGGGTGTTACCCCTTAAAGTCCTCTCATAATATTTTTATACGACTCATGCATGATCCCAAGCAGGCCAAGTGTTGTTGCCATGCTCTGATACCAATTTGTAACAAACCTAATCCCTTAAGTACCCTTTTAAGGAATAGGGCATCAAAATTTCACCTTCCTCCATCATCACGAATCCTCTTCTCGAGGTCTCCATTCTCTTAGGCTCGTCAAGATATTTCCAATCACCATTACCATGCTCAAATCCAAGCTATATATTGAAAGTTATGCCCTTCCAAAGTTCTTTGGGAGTTCATTGGTTGAGGGTCACGTGGCATCCACGTGGATCCCTCACATTCATATCCTCCTCAAGATCCTACATCCACGATGGTAGTCCATCCACCGTCCAATACAACAACTGGTTTTGATATTCATTTGACACATAAGCTACAGGGGAGTTTGTCATTCGACACTTCGGCTCTGAACACCCCTTTTCCTTTCTACACTCAAATCCTCTAGAGTCCCAAACTCTCAGACTTATGAAATGATGCCACATAGCTCCTTCCTTCAACCCTTTCAACTTATCCTTGACACCACACTCCAAATCCTCAAACTCCCGAAGGGCCCACTCTCACACGTGGAGTCATACTAGATATGAGGGAAAATATGGGTGGGTCCCTCGTGTTCCTTCCACCATATGCACCAAGAAATGAGTGCCAAGTGTGATATGAAGATGAGGTAGTGATGACATGTGGCCCCTTCAGAGGGTGACATTTGTCATGTGTTAATGGGCACATAGGGTCTGCAATACATGAAAATCCAAGCAACATGTGGCATGTCAAACATGGTTCCACGTCACCCTGGGTGACATCAGCACGTCATGTCAACTTGAATTGACAACCTTCCTGTTAGACTATAGAATATGGTGTGCTCATTTTACCATTGACGATACCCTCGTCACCCAACCATAGGCCGAAGCCTCCCTTCGAGCACCTTAACCTTGACTGAGAATTACTGTGGAAGAAAACCCTAGGCTAGATAGCCAAACAAATGGTAGTGCACCTTTCCCCAAGGATAGCACATCACAAAGAGCTAATCAGATAGTCCAAATCCTAGCCAAGAGATAGTAAAGCCAATACTGAAAACTTGTTGCTACTGCAGCTGCACCTGCAACTCTCCTCCACATGTGCGCACCAAACTGGGAGCAGTGTGCATCAAACTGGGAACTGCAATTCTGAGATGTTGTCAAATGAGAACTGGTGCCCTGTATTTATACTGGTTCTGCCAGATTTTCTAGGGCCGACTTCTCCTTCTGGATATGTGTCTGTTCAATATATTATTATTATTTATGGCCAACTTCTTCTCTTGGAGGCTAATAACCTAATATTAATTATCTTCTTGAGCCGACAAGACTTCTAGGGTTATTAGCCAACTCATTAGGATTTTCTCTTTCTTTCTGGAGTCTCCTATTCTCATCAGGTTCACACATCAAGGTAAATACCTCCCACAAATACCATAGTATTAACACTCCCTCCTAGCTAGGGAGGTATTACGGGTAATGGACTTGAGCACAAAACATACCATTTACCCAATAGCATCAATATAGTCATCTAGACTATTTTATGACTAGATCATGAGCATCACCATCACCATAAGCTGCATCATCTCTCGAAACCATACTTCATCTGAGTAATTAGACATGATGTTGGATAAGTCACTCACACCATAGAGTGACACAAGAGCCACTCTTATAATCTAGAGGAGTAAATGTTCTGAACCAATTTCCGTTTGGAAAATCTTTGTTCATCATTTTTCTGGATGGTGATTATTTCCAATAAACTGCTGATAGTCTTTAAGGCAGTTAGAACAAAAATACAACACAACTGTGTCTATCCATAGTAGTACATAACTATAATCCAGTGGTTCACTACCACAACAAGTAACACACAAGTACTTGATCAACAACGTATAGTCACGAATAGTGGAACATATCCACCACAATAGTCTTCATCTACTGTCACACAATATTCATAACAAACATCTGATAGCAGCCAGCATAGAAATAATGTTATGATATAAACTGAATCATCTGGGCCAATCTTTCACTCACATCTGTGAGCTCTAAAAGAATATCTGCCTCAGGAACAGTGGAACATATCCACCACAGTAGTCGATATCTACTGTCTTCATAACAAACATCTGATAGCAATCTGCACAGAAACAATGTTACGATATAAATTGAATTATCTGGGCTAATCTTTCACTCACGTCTATGAGATATGAAAGAATATCTACCTCAAAATAGTGGAACGTATCCACCACAGTAGTATATCTCTACTGTCTGGAGACAGGTAGTCTCCATAACAATCATCTGATGCCATCCTGCAGAGAAAATATTGTTAAGAATAAACTGAATCATCTGGGCCAATATTTCACTTCACGTTTGTGAGATTTGAAAGAATATCTTCCCTTATCAGTAATGGGCTATCTTCCCTATTATTTTCAAACAAGGAAGAAGGATTGTTTTTGATTTCTGAACACAGACCATTCCTCACCCTGGACCATTCTTCCTACACTAATCAAAGTGCACCCTGGATAGAATGTATAAACCCTAAAGAATGTCTGAGTCTAGACCATTCCTCACCCTAGGCCATTCCTCCTACACTAATCAAAGTGCGGCCTGGAGAGAATGTATAAACCCTAAGGAATGTCTGTCCTGGACCATTCTCCATCCTGGGCCATTCCTCCTACACTAATCAAAGTGCACCCTGGAGAGAATGTGAAAACCCTAAGGAATGTCTGTCCCTGATTGCTAAGCCTGGACCATTCCCCACCCTAGACCATTCCTTCTACACTAATCAAAGTGCACCTTGGAGAGAATGTATAAACCCTAAGGAATGAATGTCCAGACCATTTCCTCTGTTAACCACAAGAGGAAAAGTATGTTCTGCATCAACCTCCAAAACAGACCATTCCTCATGTTAACCACAATGAGAAATTGTTGTTCGGCGAGGCGGGCCAGTCTTCTTGAGTAACCCTCAAGAAGAGAGAGTGCCCTAGACCACTCCCCATGTTAACCACAATGGGAAGTCATTGTCTATGATACATCAGCAATCTGACTACTTCGTATGTTAACCACAACAGGAAGTGACTGTTCGTCAGAAGTCTCAATCCACTTTCCGAACAGGAAAGTATCTGTCCAAGATGGACTATTTTTCAAATTTAAATATGAATGTCTTCAATAATGTTTTCAGTGTTCCCTCCTAATTCAGAGAGTCATTTCTTCCTTTTTCAATAAGAAATAAGTTTTTTCCATGAGATCTAACTTGAGTATGCAAACTCTTTCATCTTGGATAGAAGCTTTACCAAAATGTCTTCTTATCTGCTAATCTGTGGAGATATGTATTGGAGAATCATCTTCTCCTTTCTAGACTTCATCATGGATAATGTATTGTTTGATTTCAAATGTACTTTAGTTTGGAACACTTGTGAAGGCTTCATGTAGATCTGAACAATAGAGTATATCATAGTTGGAAAACTGGAACACATCTATATTGTGGCACTTCTTCTGTCATCATGAGATATGATCTACTGAGTAGTCATCTTGATGTTTATAGGAAATCTTCACCACACTTCTGCTATGCACTGGAGGTTCTTCCACCAAGTTACCTTATTCTATCTGCATATAAGAGTCTCTTTTTGGTATGCCTCAAGGTCTTGAGATTGCTCTTCATATGTTATTTATTCAATTTCTTTGGAGAAAATTCTTTGCATTCATCTGATGTAGAATTTCGACGCATGGATGTTGCAGATGATATAATGACTTATGTAGAGATAAGTCTGGTTTACTAGAATAAGTAATCATCATATTATTCTCCCTCAATCTAGGAGAACCTCTGGTTTTGGATCTCGCAATGCTTTCATTCAATACATTGTTCTTCATCACGACTTTCAGTTCTCCTGCTTGATTGCTTTTAGTGAGTTCATATCAAGCTGGTAATCTTGTGATTCTTGATACAATGTCTAGTTGTTTTAGTTTCTCTTTATTTCTTGGAACCTTCATGTTCTTCTTCATGTTTTTCTTGAGCTTTTGGGTCCATGGAGTTTATTATAGATTCCATGCCCTAGAGATTCCACTTCTTCCTTTCATCATAGGATCATAGATCTGAATGGACAACCAGGAATACTTTAAGGCTTTTCTTCGAAGAAGTCTTCTTCTATGGTTGAATTGAACACGTACTGTATTTCATGGCTGCTACCATGCATATATATATTTCATCATCTTCAATGGATCATAGGATTAGCTCCCTCCTAATACTTCCTTCATGTATAAGTGCATGTAATTGGCTCCCTCCGTCTAACAAAGTCCTTGCTTCCATCTGCATCCGTATTGTCTTCTGCAATGTATAATTGGGTCTCTTGTCTAACAGAGTCCACGCTTCCGTCTTGTTGTTTTCTACAAAATTTCATAAGTTCTTTTCCAATTTCCTCTCGATTGTTGACTTCTTTCTGTCTTTGCTTCTTCTAAGTCTCTTCATGATTGATTCGTCTTTATCTTTTAATAGCTTCCACACGATTTGTATTTCATTCTTTCATGCATATTATCTAATGATATCTATTTTCATCTTGTTTCTTCTTCCATAGGTATAGTTCTTCTTGGAACATATTATCTTCCAAGAGATAGATACACAAGATATGTACATAGATGATGCAAATAATATATGTACAGAGACGATGCAAACTAGAAATAAGAAGAGTGTTGTTACCTTTTAGAGGAAGAAGTCTCTTCCATCCTGCTTAGTCTTCTTTATAGGTTCCTTTTCTTTGGCAACTGATGCGTCATGTTTCTCTTTCCTTTTCTTTAGCTCAGGACAATGATTCTTGTAGTGACCATACTTTCGACAGTTGAAGCATTGCACTTATGAAATGTCTTTCTCTTGATTTGGCTTCCTCCTTGAACCAAACTTCCTTTTGTTCCTGAAGTTCT
>SNQJ01S0027892.1:100310-110660 GCA_010110895.2 Picea sitchensis
TATTTATGTCGGCTTTAGGCCATTAAAACCTCCTAGTCTCCTATATATACCGAGGAGACATTTTCATTTTGAATCATCTTGTACTTGAACATTTAAGTGGGGTAAAAGGAGGTTGCCCCCTCGAAGAGGCTTATTATCTGAAATTATCTCTTTTCAAGGAGTGGAGTACTTTTCCTGAGGTTTTTCTATGCTATATTGCTGTTTGGTTCTTAACACAGCCAAGATTTGGTTAAGGTCACAACACCCCAGAGCTCCGAACTACCAGAGTTCTGAAACCAGAAAGGCTAAATCCTTTCAGCTAACACAAAGTTCCCAGATATTGGTCATATGGACCCTCTAATGAGTCTCAGGTTGTAAGCTTAACTCTTAGCCAAGATTTGGTTAAAGTTGTAAAAATGAGCCTGTGGTCTCTTAGGCTATTGGTTTGAAGGAAGCACCTTCAAATTCACAGAACTTAATTTCTAAAAAAGGGCAGGGTATTTTCGAACCAGCCCGGAGACCAAACTTATCACCTTACACCCATTCAAAAGAAACGAATTATAGAAGAGTGGTTAGGCATTATAATCGTTAATTTCATGAGAGGCACAAAGCATCACCATCTCAGACATTCAAATCATACATTCTAATTTAAGTGCACAATGTATTAAAAGTACTTATCTATTACAAGCTACAACCAATCAACTGACTATGGGTCTTCTCCTTTCCACCCAACCATAGGATCAAAGGCATTAATTCTTAGTGCTCTGGCCACCCCTATTCCAAGTCATGATATCACTAGGGAACTTATGCTATTTCTCAGAGATCTTCTCTTTGCCACAACAATGCTACAAGGTTTATCATATGCTTCCTCAGCATCAAGCTCATGACCTTCCTCTTTTCTTCTGCATATCCGTGTCGCGTGTTCCCCTCTGTGCATGCGCTCTTGTCTGGTGTCTATCCTACTCTCTGCGGAGCCTCACACATGTTCCTCTTTCCTTGAATTATTTGAATGGATCTATCCCCTTGCATGCACACGCTCCTTGGGAAGGTTATTCTTTTTCTATCCTGTTCCTTTTGTTAGAAAGAAACTCGAGTTAGCATGGTCTACTAGACCCTGTGGCACTTCGGGCTGAAATTCTTCAGTAATACCATGCTTCCATTCATGGGGTGGTTGATGGTTCAACCACCGGTCCTTTCTTCATTAACTGATTCCTATCCTTGGGAACTAGAGGAGGTTTATTATCCTTGTGAAAGGGAAAATTTGGGGTCATTTGACATAATGAACCCTCTTTATAGTTTTCCCATTCTTTCCTCTAGTGATATCATGGCCAGTACTTCAAGGCTTCAACCCCCATAGTCAGTCATTAGCAATCTAAACAATAATACATTTACATTGTTCACATCCCATAGCATGGTAATTATAATTAATGATTAATTACAAGCTGGGGGAAACATGGGTGTTACAAGTAGCTTGAATAAAACACAATATGAAAGTGGCCCATGATAGATAGAAATGCTATGCAGACCGAAATAGGGCTCCTAGAGAGTTTAAATTAGGGGATCATGTGTATCTCCGAGTTAGTCCTACAATAAGTTCCTTGAGGATGGGAACATGTGTTAAGATGGCACCTTGATTTTATGGACCTTTTGAAATTCTAGACAGAGTGAGACCTATAGCATATAGATTAGATTTACCTCCCATAGTGAAAGAACATAATGTTTTTCCATGTTTCATTGCTAAAGAAATATATACATGATCCTACTCATATAATTGATTGTTATATGATTTAGGTGGAACCAGGGGGAGATCTCCTGCTAGAGCCATGTTGTATATTGGACAGGAAAGAGATCCTCCTTATCAATAGAACCATTTCACAGGTCAAGGTGCAGTGGAAACATTTTGGTCTCGATGAAGCTACATGGGAACTGGAGGATGCCATGAAACAAGCATAACCTTTTTTGTTCATTGTTGTATATATATTTTTCGCGGCAGATAGAACACCAAGGGAAGTGTTCCTTTAAGGGGGAGGGGATTTTAAGACCCATGTTTCCCCCCATCTATATATATAATTAGTATCATGACCTAAACTATAGACATACTTGTTATGTGATCATTAAAAGACAATGGACCTTTGATAAATTATGTAATGTAAATATTTGGTTATTAATGCAACAAGAAGATGTTGAACTACTGCTGAAGGGATGGACTTCATAGGTTATGATGTCATGAGAGGAATGGTGCATGAAGGGAATCTATTACTAGTTGAAATGAATTTGCCATGCAGTGCCCTATTAAATTAAAACAATGTAGACCCTAAACTATCCTCAGCTTGGAAATTTGATTACCGATCAAGCTGGTAGTTGGGTAGTCTCCTTCGAGAATCAATTAAGGGATGGGTAGAGTACCCATCGGGAAGCTTCTGACATGACCCATGAGGTCTTGAGGAAGAATAAACAAAAATAAAGGATAGAGAAAAAGAAGGGGGAAAAATGGGGGGGGGCAACGACCAACAAAGACACAAGAGTTTTGCGAAAAAACATGAGCATTTTAGAGGAGAGAAAGAGAACTCTCTGGTTTGAGGAAAAGAGAAGTGCATAAGTAATATATTCTCCCTGAAAACTTGTTGAAAAACAAGATATCCTCTCATGGCATTGTATCCTATCTCGGGGGTGGCTAGATATAACGTTGATCGGTGCAACTTTTCCTATGGTTGGGTGGAGAGCGACACCTCCTGCAGCAATTGCCAACATCTTCTAAATTTTAGATAAGTAACTTAGTTATCTCTGTGTATTGTTTGGAAAATATATATGGTTGAATGGTTAGTATGGTGATTATGGATATGAATACTTGACTTGTGAGCTTGATTGTTTATTTCTGGAGATGGTCTTGTGTTTTTATGGAATATATCTGCATGGAGAGTCTTGTGTCCTTGTTTACAACTAGCTTTGTCTTTGCAAAAATAGCTGCAAGCGTTCGACCATGACTACCTTGTGTGACAAATATATATATTTAGATCATCATTTTTAGATGTATCGTCTGCAAAATATGAAAGGTTGGCATGGTTGAGTGCTTGTCAAGAATGTCGATGACGATATTGGCTATGAGAAGAGAAACAACAACTGTTGATTGGTGTAAGAGCATGGTGAGGCGACAACCATCGATCTATAGTAGGTACCACACAATCAATATAAGAATTGGTTAGGATGGGAAATAAAATCCCTACTGGTTGGGATCGCTAACCCAGTCAGATCTGTAGGATGCTCCACTCAAGGACCTTTGGATAGGAGAAATACTGATATGAGATCGTCATCAAAACTTTTAGTGTTGGGGTGTTTGATGCTCTATGGGAGTAAAAATATGACAATGCAAAAGACTTTGAAGATTGAATGCTTGCCATTGATCTATCACAAGGGATAGAATAATTCTTAGTTGTTGATCTGTCATAAGGACCTAGCAAGTCTCCTTGGTAAGTGGCAGTAAAGGGAATTACGTCACCCCAACCAATGTTCTTGGGACACATATCAACACCTAGAATATCAAAACAGATGCCCCATGATGACATGTATACCCACCTCAACCCATGTGTCACGATGTGGGTGGTGCCACATGTTAAGTAAAGATGATTGTGCCATGTGTCAAGGAGTTTTGGCCCTTTTGAGGCACAGTTTCTTGGGAACATGTGTGCCACATGTCGTGTCAGGTGGCAAGTACATGTGGAAACATATGCTAGGTGGTAGGTACATGTGGCAAGTACCCATGATGAGGTCATAAGATACTCATATGGGAGGAATTCCAAGTGATCGTGAGTTGATAAGATCCATCGAAGGAAAATATGGATAAATTAGGATTGTTGGTCCCATTGTGGCAAGCAACATCAGAGCCCAATGATTGGAGTATCTTGGAGTCCTAAAGTAGAGGTCATCTAATGGGAGGACTCTAAAAGCCAATCTGGACCATGGATCGATAACCAGTTGGGAAGCGATGTCCACCGTCGAACAATGTGGGAACCACATAGGCAAAGATAAAAATGAAGAATGATGTCACGATGATGCAAGGTGCTAGTGTGTCCAGAGGGAGGCTATGTGGCCGCTTGTAATTTCTTGAAAAACAAATACGACCATGGACCCTATCAATATTAAACTCCCAAGACATTTGGCATGATATTAATATTCAGAGATATGGGGTATGGGAAGATCCTGACCGTCCATCAGAGTTGGCTTGTTGGAGTGCTTGAATCATCGTGGGGATGGTGAGACCCGATGGAGTGGCTCTAAAAGCCGATCTAGGCCGCCAATAACCATAATGGCTAGATGTGATCTTAGTCATCAATATTTGAGGGTCCCATAAGGATCCAAGGAAGAAATGGGAAGCGGGATGGATGTTAACCGTCATGCAAGTGGGAAAATCTGAATGGATCTGAACCATTGATTTGGAGGAACAAATAGATCGAGGATCCAATGGGCCAAGTGGTATATGCCACAATAGTGATGGGTTAGATGACACTTGTGGCAGTATCCATATGGAAATAGGGTGACATATGGTTCAAGAAATTCTAAGAAACTTTACAAGGCCATAACTTATGATCTAGAGCTCAATTTTGAGTATGGTGGTAGTCATTGGAAAGGTCTTGATCAGAAGAAGATGACGATTCCCTCTGGAAGAGTCCTCAAGATGGTTAAGGAAAAGAAAAAAATTACCACCCCCTCCCTTAAAAGGGTACTTAATGGGTCAGGGGTATTACATTTGGTCTATTGAACGTTAAGAAAAAATGTAAGGAATTAAGTGTTTTTATTTAGATTTTTATTTCTATGCTCGAAAATATTCGAGAGGAGCTTTCCTAAATATCCATGGTTTTGATGGGTTAACAAGTCAGGAATGTCAATATTTTATTTTTATTTTAAATTGAAACTTGGAAACTTGTATTATAAAATCACAAAAACACTCGTCTTGAGATTTCAAACATGTTTGACAACTCTCAAAAGTCATAGACAAAACTTGAAAAAGTTTACACTTATTACATCCCTGTGATTCTTTCATGAAAACTTACATGTATATAACTTAAAAAAAAAATATGAAGATTCTAATTGCCTTACTAATCATAAAAACTTATTGAAAATCATAACAACTATTAGCTTCTTCTCGCCCATGGTTGGATGGAAGGGGGTTCTGATTCCAATGTCCATATCTCCAACAGTTTATGCACTATATCTTTTTCCTTTGGATCTACTTGAACAAAAATTGTAGAAATTATGTGATTAGAAGTTATTCGTGTGAATCTTTACTCAAATTGATAACCATGTTTATCAACATGTTACACTTAGCCTCCAACTCATTAATTTTCTTCATTAGTTGTATAAGGGTGTTCACAATTATTGTTGTCTGTGAAGTGCATTGGTGTTCATTCGCATGAACTTTAGAATTCACTGAGGATAGGGAAGACCTATTGCATTGAATTGAATCCTCATGTCTTCTCAATACCCTAGGTTTTGGTATTTAGGATTTTGACACCTAGGTTTCGGCCTAAGGTTGTCTGAAAGTCATTGTAATGTACAAATAAATATTAAGAGTGAGGAAAGGTTCATTTTGAGTTCATCGTTATTGTTGTTGTTGAGTGATTACTATTGTGTGAGTGAGAGAAGTGTTGTGTGTGAGAGCATTATGGTATTGTAAGATCTTCAGTTGGGTGCAAAGATCAACCTTGCAGATGGGTGCGTAGGGAGGGGAGATAGAGAGGAGAGAGACAGAGAAATATCTGCAAACTAAGTGTGCAGATAGAAATGTATGTTTCCATCTTAATATATCAAGAAACATAGTTCTGTGGACGTAGCCCTAGGGAGAGGGTGAACCACGTATATCTTGTTGTTATCTGTGATTGATGTTGTGTTCTTTGTCGTTGATATGCTATCATTGCATTATTGTGTTAGATCTGAGATATAACTTGTGAGGAAAGCTTAAGAGTGGTAGGGAATAACTAGATTGTTGTGTGTTATTGGTTTGGATCCACTTTGCATTTCCCCTGGTTGTAGATGCCTATGTCCTGCAACCCCCTATTGCTACTTTAGGTGAGACTGCATCTCCTTCACAGGTGTTGTCGAAAGGGCCAATAGTTAGGGCTTGTTGGTGCACTGTTAGAGATGAACCCTGGGTCTGCCCTTGTGCCAAAAAATGGTTTCGTTGCTGGGACTGGGATCTTCTTGAGGGAATTTCTAGGTGGTTTCCATCAAAGATAGAGATTTATAAGTGGATAGAAGAACAAGAGAGAGACTTCACAGAAGCTCAGAACAAGAACCATAGCCTGAGTATAAAGGATTGGTTGGGAAGGTATATCTTTACTGATATACACAAGATTTTCTTTGGAGGAATTCATCAGGAGCTATATGAGTGGCTAGCTAGATTAGCAGATACCCGGTTTGAGATCAAACTCAGATCACCTGTGGTTTGGATGACAACACTGATCAAGAAGTTCAAGAGAGTTGATAATTCCATGTGAAGAGTAGTATATCAATGGTTTGATAGTACTATTGGAGGGTACATTACTGAGTTTGTTGTTGACAGAGTAGAGTCATATAGCCAAGCAGAGAGATATTTCTTTAAGGGACCTAGAGGAAATTTTTTACACTTTTTGAAGTTGAAGATCAAGATGCTATTGCATGAGAAGAACATATTGAAGATAAAGTAATCAATTTGATCGAAAAGATAATGTTCAAGAACTTAGACAACGACAACGACACAGAGGATGGACACACACGCAGTGGGATATTATTTAGAGAAATTCCTCTGGTGAACCTGTTTGAGGAGAATCACGAGCCTCTGGCACAGGACGAAGGGTTCTACAATGGAGAAGAAGAAGAGCTCTTGAACGAGGAATATTCAGAGTCCACTAGGGAAGAGGAAGGGAATACTGAAGAACCTTGCCGAGTAGAATCAGAGACTTCAAGAACTGTGCCTATTGTCGAAGTAAGTACTATCACTTCTCCTATTTTTTTAGCAGCATTAAGTAACTAGCATAGTCAGAGTTATCAGAGCACTTAGAGCACTGCTACAAGCGGTTCAGTGCATACTTAGTCAAGAAATATAGGAAGATATATGGAAGATGAGACGAGGTTACCCACCTTTAGGGGAGATGGATCCGAAGATACTAATCAACATTGGTTCTTATGCGAAGCTGTATGGAGTATTAAGAATGTGACTGACGAAGCTGTTAAGAGAGCTCTGTTTAGTACTACCCTAAGAGACCACGCACTGAGTTGGTACATGAAATTTGTCTAAGGTGTTGCACAACCTAAACTGATGAATGTCATTAAGACTGCATTGATTTCCAAATTCAAGAAAGCTAAGTCAGAGTCACAATGTATTACAAAACTAAAAGAGATCAAGAAGAGAGTAGCTGAACCTGTTTGTGAGTTCGATCAAAGGTTTAAGACCTTGACAAGCCATTTGAGTTTTCAGATTCCAGATGAACAAAATAAATAATGGTTCATTGCTTCCCTCTTGCCACACATCAAAGTCCCTCTGATGCAACAGAAGATCGCTTCACAGGCTAAGGCACTGGAGATCGCCATGAAACTAGAATTAGCCCCTATGGGAGAATCCATCTCAGGTATGAGCCAAATTTTGAGGAGGCTAGAAGAGAATTTGGAGGAGAATGGGCTTCTTCATCGAAGGCATAGCCAAAAGTGAAAGAATGTGGAATGCCTCTAACATTCGATCAATCTGCATCACCTGGAAAAGGAAAAGAGGTAAGCAAGCTTGTAGGATTATTGTATACATTTATTGACCTAATTAAGGATGAAAGGGCCATACAAGAACTGCAACACCTGATCAAACAGTATGAGATAGGAAGAGTGGATCCTATGCTGAGTATGGTTGTGAACCAAGTATCAAGGAAAATAAGGACAAACAAGGAGCTACACCTTAACGTTCATATTGGAGACTATGATATAGATTATGTGTTCCTCGACTTGGGATCAGAGATCAATGTGATGAAAAATCAGATCTGGGCACTGATGGGAAAACCAAAGATAATTTACTCTCCTATTAGGCTCAGAATGGCTAATCAGCAGGCGGTGAGCCCTTTTGGAATATTGGAGCATGTCCCTGTGGACATCGACAGGGTCAGGACATTTTTAGACTTTGAAGTCATTGAGATTGTGGATGAGAGCTATCCTTATCCTGCACTGTTGGGTGTTGATTAGGCCTTCAACAATTCAATTGTTGTTGATCTAAAGAAGAGGAGAATGACATTCGAGGGTAATGGCCTTAGGGTCATTGCATCTCTAGACCCTAATGAAGGTTGCAGGTACACAGAGCCAATTAGAGAAGAAGACCATGCATATGAACTAGAAAACATTTACAAATTGACAACAAGACATCAGGATTACATTAATCCTACAGAAGATGGGAATTTGAGCTAGTGGAGTGAAAGCACATGCTCATCAGATTCAAAAGAAGCATTGGAGAAGTGGGAGAACAAGATGTATGAAGTTTATGCATGGAGGTGTTCCAGATTGACCAGGGAAGTTCACTGAATCGGCACAGAAGTAAGTAACCTACCCACATTTGATGGTTTGAATCATTTAGAAACATTCTTATTATAATTTGAATAAGTTTTACCAACAAAACAGAGGTTGCTAGAACTGGATGAAGCCTTGAAAGAAACTCCAATGAGATCATGGGGAACACATAAGAAGAACATCATGAAGTGGGTGATGTCTCACTTTGATGATAGTGCGATTTTTAGACAACATCGAAGGGTGCGAAGTTCGGTATACAGGTTAGATTTATCCGAAAGACCATGTGCAAAGTTTTGAGGAGGCCTAAAGCATCATTCCTCATGAACAATGGGTGCACAAGTTCATTAACACTTTGGATACAACACCTATCAATTGGTATCTACAAGCGGAACTACGCCTCACCACTTCAGATTGGTACGGTATGAATTATAACTTCATAACTAATTTTTTATTTGAGAGTCATTACCCTATAGTAGACCAAGATTTACAAGTTATAAGGCAGAAAGTCTTTGAGGAAGTACCTAACCTTCCTTTGGAGCAAGAAGAGGATGAATGGACTACACATCTTCATAAATTACAGGGTTGTTACAATATAAATGTTGATGAAGCTGATGATCCTAGGAACATGAACATCATAGAAACTAAAGGACAGAGAGACATAGAAGGACCTGGGGTCGAACTACCTTTTATTGGGCATCCCATCAAAATCAAGAAAGTTAACATTGGAACAAAGAAAGCAATTAAACTAGAAAACTTTGGAGATTAATGAGATGATGCCACCATTGATAAGATCACAAAATTACTACATGAATACATGAATACATGAAGGGCATTAAAGGGCCCATGGGAGAGATGAAGATTCCCTTGAAACCAGATGCAAGACTAGTCAAGTAGAGACCCTATAGACTGAATCCTAAATACAAGCAGGAAGTTAGGATTGAACTAGATAGAATGTTTGAAGCGGGAATTATAGAACCTGTTGAAGAATCATAATGGATCAGCCCTATGGTGGTCCAAGACAAGAAGTTAGGAGAGATCAGAATATGTGTAGACTTAAGGAAACTTAACGATGCATGTCTACATGATCCCTTTCCTACACCATTCACTGACGAAGTGTTAGATAATGTTGGAGGATAGTAAGTTTACTCCTTCACAGATGGATTTTCAGGGTATCATCGGATACGGATTGCCAAGGAAGATAGACATAAGACCACATTCAATAGACGGATTGCCAAGGAAGAAAGATTGTCATTTTCAATGGTCATAGGAATGTCAATAGAGCTTCGACACACTAAAACAGAAAATGGTTATTGCGCCTATCTTGGTTTTCCTAGAATGGAGCAAGGAATTCCATGTGCATGTCAATGTTTCATCCATTGCATTAGGAGAAGTGATAGCAAAAATAGGAACAAGAGATATTGATCATCTGTTACTCTTTGCTAGCAGGAAGCTCTCTATAGCTGAGATAAATTACACTACTACTGAAAGAGAAGGTTTAGCCATGGTGTATGTGCTGTAGAAATTTCGACACTACTTGTTGGGAGGACATTTCAAGATGTTCACCGATCACTCTGCATTGAAATACTTAGTCAACAAGCCAGTGTTGGGGGGAAGAATATGAAAATGGTTGTTTCTATTTTAGGAATATGATTTTGAAATTGTGGTCAAGCCAGGGAGAATGAATAAGGGATCTGACCACTTGTTTAGGTTAGAGCATGGAGAGGAACCTACTAGCTTGGAGGATACACTACTGTAAATTCTAACCTTGTACAATATATACTACAAACTGATATTCAGAAAAGAAAAGAAAAGATACAATGGAAAATACAAACATTACACAGAGATTTTTCACCTGGA
>SNQJ01S0027892.1:118372-139855 GCA_010110895.2 Picea sitchensis
AGGGAGAAATACAGGTTGAAATACATCATGATAAAGTTACAAGTCCAGTCAGAGAGAAGGGGGCCTCTTCTAAGAAGCTGTGAAATCGTTTGCAGTAATACAGGTAATCAGAATTTTGATATTTTGATTTTTGAAATACTTCTATTTTTCGGTGGTTTAGGCGAGCCCTCCAGTGCTCATTAACCACCAAAAAGAAGTGATTTCGGTGGATAAGATGCTTAAATCCAAATACTGTTAACCACAGAAAGCTGTTTTCAACCAGAATATTCAAAATTTTGCACAGATTCAAGATATTCAAGTTGGAATGATGTGAAATCTTCTGGAATAGGATGATTATGAATTATCAAATCTAGTCTAAACACTATTCTTGAAAGAGAAAGTCAAAAAGAAGTTTTTTGACTATATTTGGTCATTTTTAAAGAGCAAGGGCAAAACATCCCTCATGCAGCCACCTCAATAACCTCATCAGTTCCACCTTCTATCTACACAGACCAGATAGTTAGGAACGAAAGTGAACTGCTAACTACAGTACAACATTTACCAGTTGTTTCTGTTCCATATGCAACTAAGGACAGTGACACAGGCAGTGCATTAGTTCATATCCTTTGCAGAATGGTATTTTTACTACATCTGAAGGCCGTATGGAACTGCAAGAAGATGCAGTAGAAGGAGAGGAGCGGGAAATTAAACGAAAGGCTGCTGTTGATAGAAAGAAGGGATTTTTCTCTAAGAATCCTTGAAACTAAATGCAAACACGCAGAAAAGGTTTACAGAGGCAGGATTGCAACCGACAACATCCTCTGTTGGGGGCTTCACAGCTTGAGTTTGTTATTACTTTAGACTTATCTATGGTTTCTTTATTATTGTTCACACAATTCAGTGGGTCTTTGGTTTACTATAGTCCTTGATCCTGTTTCTATACCTTATGCAAATGCCAGTGGTGGTGCAGCTTGGTTTCCTCATTATGTTTCTGGAAGGCCGAAATATGCAATTGGGAAAAATCCTCATTTCTCTCCTAATAATGGAAGATAGTCATGGTGTATGTGCCTATTGACCTCATACTGAGAATTGGAAGCAGATCCTAGTATTTTATATCAGTTGGGGACTTTGCTTTTGGGAGATCATCCAGAGTTAAAAGTGCATATACTTGAGGTGTGTGGCTGTTTGCTTTCACTTGCATTTCATGAAGACCTTCTGCGTGAGAGGACTGCTGCTAACAAAGTCTTCCAAATAATCCTGGAAATGCTTGGCTCTTCAAAGGAGGGCATCCAAAGGATCCCAAGACTTTCACAGATTGGATGAGGGCAGCTTATGTCAATGTTTGCTGACATTGAACCATTACACAAAGCTACAAAAGGCACATCAACTTTGGCGGGGCTGAATATATATAGGCAACTACATCTGTGCACTGTTTTTATTGAAAACCATATCTGCATTTGGCTATGGCTTATTGGCATCTGGGGTTGACATTGGCTACTGATCTGTGGCTTTACAAATATCTGTTACCATTCATTTTTATCCTCCTTTTGCATATGTAACTTTTCTTGCAGGTCTTTTCCAGGAAGAAGATTTTCACTTGAAGGATGTCTACTATTCTAAGCTGAAGGATTTTATGGGAAACTGCTGCAATAGAGTGCAAGACTGGGTTGCACACATTGACCATCTAATGAACAACATGAGAAGTGAAGACTGAGTAGCTTCACATGTTAGGAAAAAATAATAAGATAAATCAATCAGTCGCCAAGAAATTTAAAGTGCAGAACAGAGTAGAGGGATATTCTTTTTGCATATAATCGAGATTCATCCAGTTTTCAATTTTTGGGTAAGTTTCTGTTTTCGGTGGTTTAGGCGAGCCCGTGTGTGTGCTCATTAACCACTGGAAAGGATGAATGAATCCATGGCCCAATACTAAAGGCACAAGGTCTGCTAGGTTCTTGGACACCTCGCAGGGAGGTATCCATCCCAGTTGGAGCCAAATGTTAACTCTAAAAAATGCACCCGCATTTTTGAAGGAAATATGCCTAATATTGTAGGGAAATTTTGACTATCTTCCCTAGCTCCAAATCCAAATATGATTGTACCATTGGAAAGCCTACGATCTTTATATGTCGATTGACTATTGGAATGTGTGAAACGGATATTCCATGGCTGAGAAAATTAATTTTTACCAAAGGCAGTTTTTTCTGAAAATTCTGACTTTCGGTGGTTAAATTACCCAGGAACTGTTCCTGTTAACCACCGAAAGCCTGTTTTAACCAGAATTATTGAAATTTTTTGCACAGATCGGGGATTTTTGATATGAAAAGGTTTGGGACCTTTTCCAATGCATGTCACATGAATTATCAAGTCCAGCACAGCAGTTATTTTTGACATATTATGAGGAAAGAAGATATTTCAAAGGATATGGACAATTTATGTTGAACAGAAAATCAAGACATTCTGCCACCTCGGCAAATTCGAATTTTGCCTCTTGGAAGAGTCACTAGTCAGCCTTGGGAGGCTGTGCTTCACTTCACCAACAGTCAACAAGAGAAAGAGATCATGAAATCTGGGATTCACCTCATTCTTGGGGATTATCCCACATATTTGGAAACTTAATTTTGACTTGCTATTTTTAGATGATTTGATCCATGTTTTCAGGATCTGAACACTGTTTGTAAAGGCTATAAAGCCTAGGAACTCAGTTTGATAAAGGGTTCGATTCTCGACTAAAGAAGGCTCTTTTGTACTCAGACTTTATGTTAATACAGATCACAGGTTCCTTTCAGTTTTGATTGTCAACTTTTCACCTTTCCTTCTGCATTATTATCTGTGTTGTCAAGCTTTGAATGGCTGTTATCCCATTGTTCAGCTCATAACCTGATAATAACTCTTTCAATTGTCTCTTAGACCCTTCTTTGCACTGGTTTAGTGATAATTTGTTCTCCACCCACTTTAAAGCTACTGGCTGATTAATCAATTCTTGAGAGCATTGTCGATTTGTTTATCATTTAATGTTTGAATGCTTTTAGCTGTATTGAGTTGTCCCATTGATCCACCTTTATAAAATACAAAAACATTCATTTCTTAAGTTACCAAGCACCTTTGGTCTGCAACCACAAAGGGTTTCTTGGAGAGATAACAGTCGAGACTTGTGTAAAAAGGGAACCTGTAGGGAGGATTTTCTGCGGATTCAAAGATCCAATATTGACCAATGGTGGGAAATAATTTGTGATGCCTTAATATGGAAAGAAGAAGAGCTGAAGGGAAAACCTACGGAAGATACTCGTGAAGCAATATTTTAATCAGAAAGATTGAGCGACCAATATGAGATATTCTGGGTTAAGTTCCCAGAAGAAATTTTCCACTGGATAAAGAGGCTCCAAGAAGCTCCAGAGTTCCAAGAAAGATTCAAGAGGATCTGTACTTGGGACACATAAAATATTGCAACACTTCATCAGCTGGATTGTCCAGTCACATGAACGATTGATTTCTGGGTCAAAACCACATCAGAAGGATACATTATCGATTTTGCAGCTGAGAACCACAAATATTTTTCGTGAGCAGAGGCAATTTTCAAGAAAGACGCAAGGGGAATATTGTTGAGAGAAATCCGCCTATGGATTAAAGTTTTCTTGATGGACGAGGGGATGTTGACTATTTCCTTGACTGAGATGGTAGTGTAAACACTCTCACTTGGGGTAGGGCGAGGCGAGGGTAGAGTCATGGCCTGAGAGAAGAGAAGGGTTCTTTGAAAAACAGGGGGGGACAACAAAAAATGGAATCAAGAGACGAGTGAGACTTAAATAGAGCCGCCATAGTTGAGAAGTGGTGGCACGAAAAGATCAAGAAAGCAACAAGACAGTCCGAGAAGTTGAGGAAAGAGGTCGGACCAGGAAAAGGAGAGGAAATACAGATGGAAGAGTTGTGGAAGATGAGAAGACAGGAAAGAGTGGCCAATCAAATACTAAGTGAGAGAGAAGCATAGAGAGAAAGAAGTCCTTAGGAAGTTGGACAAGAAGGAGAAGGTGTATACGTAAGAGAGGAGGAAGTAGACATGAATATTGAAGAATAAAGAGAAGATTCAACCCCGATGATAGGAGAGATCGAGAATCCAGCTGAAGATACCACTCCAGTGGAAGAAAACGAGACCCCCCAGATCAAAGAAAACAACCCCAAAGCCAGTGGTGCCAACCCCAGATCGCCCATACCTCAAGTGTCTTCTATGCAAGTGGTAAGTTCGATTCTACCTTCACATGCTAGTTCTATTCCAGTACAATTAGTCAGTCAGTCACAATGAGGAAGTGCGAGCACAAGGAGGCTATTGGGATCCCCTGGTAGATTGCAAGTAGGCCCATTAGGTTTCATTTTTATAAGAGCAACAAGATTAGCAATGGATGGTCACGCGGGAGGTTCAATTGCCCGATACCCAGAATTTTCAGGTAAGGGAGATGAAGATGCTGAGTAGCACTAGTTTTTGTGCAAAGAAATATGGAGATCCAGAGGGACTCTGGATGCGAATAAGTTGGTTGAGTTCCATACTACCTTGAGAGGTCGTGCCCTCAAGTGGTACATGAAGATCATTGAACCAAGAGTACCAGGAATGTAAGGTCAAGTGTTGTTACCCATGATTTTGGTCATCACGATGATGTATTAATGATGATGTACTCAGGCTCTTCATAAGAACTTTCTCCTGAGAAAAAGTTATTTTCATCTCTTCCAGAAAACTCATTTTTGAAGACTGTTCACAGGCTGCTAGAATATTTGCCTACGAGAATGCATGATTCTCGTAGGCTGACTTAAGCTAGGGTGCGAGAAGTTCACACTGTGTTGAATTGCTAGGGTGTGAACTCTTTCTAAAGAAAGGAAAAAGGTGAATTCTCGATGCTTCTAGAAGGGAATATTCTAGAAGGATGAGATGGCATTCGAATGGTTGTCCTAGCACTGGATTCCCTGATATTTTGGGATCATTCTTATCCAAGTAACTAATTCTTTCTCTCCTATATATTGAGGGAATTCTCATGGAAAAGGTTAAGCAAGGTTAAGCAAGATTCATTGAAGAATTAGTGAAAGAATTGTGTGAAGGACTGAAGCTACAACAACTTGGAGACTCCTGCAAGTTTATCCAAAAGGGGCTGATCTTCTTCATGCAAGTGAGAAAGTGTGTATGTCAGAGCCAAGGGCCATCGAAAGGAAGTTTGTGACATCAAGGCTTAGGTTGTAATCTTTACTTTCCATTAATATGATACAGTAATATGTCCCTTTCCCATAAAGCTACTTCCACTTTATTGTATAATTCTCTGATCATATACATAGATTGACTGTTGAATAGATTGTGCTTTCTTCACTTTGGTTGGTTTGTGTTGTATTGGTCTTAACTGCACGAGAGCACTGAAGCGAAGCAGGAGCAACAAATACCATAGGAAGCGATAATAAGGTATGTTATTAGTTCTTGCCTCCTATTCAATTCAATGGTCAAAATCTAGGGAAAGAGTCATGTTCTGTCTTGCTTTGTTCTAGATCCAGGTGGATCTAGGGAGATCGGTTAGTGTTCGCACCTATGGATTTATCCAATAACAAGTGTTCACAATTGGTAAGATACAGACAAGGTTCATAATAAATTTTAAACTACCTTAGTCAAAACAACAGGCTCTGTCTGAATTGCGTGAGATCTAACAACTTAAAGGTGAATCAGCCTAGGAATACAACCAAAAGTTTAAATATGCTATAGGAAGGTTAGCACATCCAATCCATGAGGAACATCAGATGGAATGGTACATTCAGAGATTGCTACCTCTTACCCGTATTTCACTAATGCAACAACGGATAGCCACTTTGACAGATGCCTTGGAAGAATCGATGAAGATTGAAGCCATGGCGGGATACCCTGGGAACCTGAGAGTGACTAGACCCCCAGCAGATGTGAATTTGGTGCAACTATAAGGGCAAATATTAGCACTGACAGAAAATATTCAAGAGCTAACAATACTGAGACCAGGACATCTGGTGAATGAATTTGCACGAATGAGGGGAATGGGACCTCCTCAAAATCCAATGGGACCCTCACTAGGACCCATGGGAGGAGTTGCACAAGTGTCTATGAACTTACCATTCCAAAAACCCACCCCATATCATGCTTTTCCAGGGAACCAAGAAGTACCAACAGTTGAGTGTTGTGAGATTTTCCAAATCCATGGGCATGGGCCAAGACAGTTCCCCATTATGCAGAAATATTCAACAGTACCAAATACAGTACACTGTGATTTTTGTGCAAATACCACACATACTACCAACCAATGAAGAGCATTGGATGCACTTACAGACAGGATGGACCAAACAACATTCAGGGTGAATGAAAACCCTCTGGGACTGGGAAGAGGTCAAGGAGGTGGATCTGGAGGAGACTTTAGAGGAGGAAGAACTGGGGGAAGAGGGCTAATAAGATGTTATAACTATGATGAGAAAGGTCACATGGCTAGGTAATGTCCTCATCCAAGGAGACCATGGTGCTCTCACTGCAGAACCAATGGGTATGCAACTGAAGACTGCCCAAAATTAATTGCAAAATGGGAAGATAGGGTACAACAATGAGGAACTAATCTCATCAATTCAGAAATCAAGAGAGTTATTAAGGGACAATTTCCCAACCTCAATATCATTACTCGAGGAGGATCAAAGACAGGAGCTGATGTTGATACTCTACCCCAGATCCAGAAAGCAACACCTAGAGAAGACATGTATGAACCTCTAAAACAAAAGTTGTTATTTAAAGATTCCATAAAAGTATTTTAGAATATTCCTAGTCTTGAGATGCGAGAGAAAACCCCACAGTATATTGTTTACCCTAAGATTTCCGAAGTCCCTGCTTCACCCCCTGCACCCAAAAATACAATAGTCACACCAAGACAACCTGAGCAACCTCAAAATGTAGTCGACCTTTGGTTTTAATTATTCTCTAAAATTATTGGGAACGATCAACTAACAAAGAAGTTGTGCAATGTCCTATACCTAGTTTTAGTGAATGAAGAACCCATAGAAACAGGAATAAGGGTTAATATTCCTGAGAAGAGTACTCAGAGAGTGTAGAGAATAAATGTATGATTTGGAAAAGAATTCATACTAGTAGCCCAGTTAGACAAATTTGAGATTAAGGATGTCATGTTGGATCTAGGATTAGATGTGAAAATTCTTCCTAAGATGACCTAGGAAGCCTTAGGAAAACCTAGAATGACATATTCCCCAATTCATCTAAGAATGGAAAACCAATACTATATTTCCCCATAGAAATAATGTAGAATGTGGAAATAGATGTTGTGGGAGAAAATATCGTAGCTGACTTAGGTGATTGAAATCATGGGGGATAAGGACCCTTACCCTGCTCTACTTGGCATTGATTGGGCCTATGACAACTATGCAGTAATTGACTTAAAGAATGACACCATGACCTTTGAGGTTGATGGAATCAAGGTAGTTCAACCCTTGGATCCATATGTAGGACCCAGATATACAGAGCCAATAGAAAATAATATGGAAGGAGAAGACTTGGATCAGTTGTACACTGTAAAAACAGGAACATGAGACGATTACATAAATCCTACTGCTGATGGATCAATAATTTGGAGAATCATACAGTTAGTAGATGAAAATTCATAATTGGATTTTGACAGCTGGAAACAAGGTTCGTACAAAAAATTCTCAAGGAGATGTGTAATTGTCAGAGAAACCAGATGGTTTGGGACTGAAGTTAGAGAACATCCAGTATATGATGGTACCTTAGGATTCAATAGTTTTCAGTTCATCATGGAAAAAAAGGTAGTAGAGGATCAAAGAATCTCATTACTAGATATAGCTCTCCAGGACACCCCTACCAGATGGTGGGCCAATCATAAAGCCTTACTCAGAGATTGGGACGATGTGAATCCAACTATGAGATATAGGTTTCAGAATAAGGAGCAGTTGGAATCAGAGTTGCAGATGGATTTCCAAGTTGCGAAACTATTCATTATAAAATCTGATCCTAAAGTGCATATCGAACAGTGCGTGACACAATGGCAAGTTGTGGAAATACCCTCTCACTTCTAGGTTTAGGTATTTCCCAACTCTCTAGGTCCAATCTTGAAATATTGGTTCATACACGAGGAAACCAGAAAAAAAACCAGTGACTGGTAGACGTTGGCAGCTCATTTTTACAAGGACTTCTCATTTACAAGTAAGTACCCTGAGCTTGAAGTAGTCCTGCAAAAGGTTAAAGAATTTCTTTTTACAGATAATGGTAATCAGAAATCAAACCTAGGGGTATGTCCAAAACAGAGCCAAGAACTTTAGACTAATATTCACCTAACCTCAACCAAGAATCCTATAGAATTATATAAGATTAGCAGGGATTCAGAAAGCCCAAATGACTTAGAGGAATTGAGAAACCTAGCCATTAAAGAGACAAAAGGGAAAATGGAAATCCATAACACCATACCCAGTCAGACTGATAGTTCCTACAATCACCCATTAAAATTGCGCAAGGTCAATATAGGGACCACAGAGAAACCTAAGTTAGCTATGGTGGGAGACTACTAGGATGAGAAAGCTACCCAATAAATACAGAGTCTTCTGCGAGAATATGAGGATTTGAAGGGAATCAAAGGAGTTATGGGAGAAATGAAAATCAAATTGAATCCAGGATCCAATACTGATAGACATGGACCATACCATCTTAACCCTAGAGTAAAAGAGAATGTTAAGAAGGAGATAGACTAGATGTCAGAAGCTGGACTCATTTTGGCAGTAGAAGAAGCAGAATGGGTCAACCCAATAGTCATCCAAAGTAAGAAAGGCACAGAGGATATCAGGGTCTGTGTAGACTATAGAAGCCTCAATTCTGCTTATGTGCATGACCATTTCCCAACACCTTTAACCGATGAGGTGATAGAACAAATTGCAGGGAAGGAATCATACTCGCTTACAGATGGATTTTCAAGGTACCACCAAGTCAGGATCATCAAAGGATACAAAAGGAAGACCACATTCATAATAGAATGGGGATCTTTCACATACAATGGGATGTCATTTGGCTTGAAGAATGCCCCTGCAGTTTTCTCCAGGATTGTAATAGCAGCTTTCAGATAGTTTATCCACAAGTTTATAGAAGTTTATATGGATGATTGGATGATATATAGTTTTCTCAAGGAACATGTAGCACTGTTACGTTTGATGTTTGACAGATGCAAAGAATTGCATATATCATTGAATCTTAGAAAGTGTATCTTCTGCATAACACATGGGAATTTGTTGGGTCACATAGTTTGTTGAGAAGGAGTATTGGTAGACCCAACTAAATTTGTGGTTATTGTGAACATGCCACCACCTATGAGTCAAAAGAAATTGCACTCCACGCTAAGACACACAGGGTACTATCGCAGGTTCATCAAAAGATATGCAAACATTACTACACCTCTGGAAAATCTACTGGAAAAGGCTGAAACATTGCAATGGACTCCAAAATGTGATAAATCATTCGAGAGGCTAAACGATAAGCTCAACACAACACTGATTCTGATATTCCCAAACTGGGAAAATGAATTTCACGTCCATGTAGATGCTTTAGGAATTGCCTTAGGAGTTATCTTAGCGCAACCTAGAGACAGAGCCATGGATCATCCTATCTATTTTGTGAGTCAGAAGTTGCCACAAGCTGAGTGAAAATACACAACGATAGAAAGGGAGGATTTAGCCATGATTTATGCTTTGCAGAAATTTAGACATTATATGTTAGGTTCTCATTTCAAGTTCTTTACTGATCATTCCGCATTGAAATATTTAGTTAACAAACTTGTGTTGGAAGGGAAAATATGTAGATGGTTGCTATTATTTTAGGACTTTTTTTTTTGTAGTTACTGTTAAGCCTGGAAGATGCAATGTAGGACCTGACCACCTCTCTAGATTGGAGTCAGGGGAAAGTGGCAGAGCAGTTGACGATCAGCTCCCAGATGTAGACCTGTTCTGGGTTGACGCCATACCAGAGTAACTGGAGGACATATCAATCTTCTTAAGTACAGGGGCCTACCCATAAACATATTCCACAACCCATAAACATCATATGGTTGTTAGAGCAACGGAATACCGGTTGATCGTAGGATAGTTGTATAAATTGGGACTAGATAGTATCCTCAGAATATGCGTCCTATATCACGAAAGACAAGAATACTCTAGCAATTCCACAACAGATTTGTGAGAGGTCACATAGGATGGAAGGCCACTGTGCAAAAATTTCTACAATCTGAACTTTGGTGGGAAAAACTCTTCAAGAATGCAAAGGCATATGCTAGATTGTGTGATGTTTGTCAAAGAGTAGGTAAGCTATCACGGAGAGATGAATTGCCACTTCAACCAATTCGATCTCTACAAGAATTTGAGAAGTGGGCTATTGAATTCATCGGACTGATCAACCCCACAACAAAGCATTCAAAGGCTAGGTACATCATCACTCAAACTAACTACCTTACACGTTGGGATGAGGCAACAACTGTTTAGGACTGTTCGACCGATACTGTTGTCAGGTTCGATTTTGAGAATATTATCACTCGATTTGGATGTCCTAGGAGCCTAACCAGTGAGCAGGGAGCTCATTTCATTAGTATCACTATAGAAAATCTTACAACAGAGTTTTTGATCCAATATCACAAAAGCATCCCCTACCACCCATAGGCCAATGGAATAGTAGAAGCATTCAACAAGATTCTGGAGAGAGGGTTCACAAATGTCTGTTGTGAAAATCAGGAATACTGGGATGACCGAGTTCCAACAGTGCTATGGGCTTATAGGACAAACACAAAGAAAATCCACAGGTACACACCATTCCAGTTGGTTTATGGGAAAGAGGCAGTGGTGCCTGTTGGCCCTTGACCACGTTTTGAGGAATACTTGGTCATATTTGACCATTTTTTGGGCTTCGATAGCCTATCAAAGATGGAGCGCAACGCGAAGTAGAGATCATGGTATCTTGGCCCACTTTGGGTCCTTTTTTTGGTTTTTGGGTTAATGTAACGGGAAAGGGATGTCGTCCCATGGGTTTACCCATGCTAAGGCCCATTTTTGTAATCTATAAATAGATACTTAGGCAATGTAAGTAGAGGATGATAGTGCATCTATGTGATGTATACCTAATGGATGAGTAACTGGATCTGTGTGATCGGATATATATTGTAAGTGCTATGTGCATGATTGTAAGAAGCTTGTAGAGCTCACTGTAAGTTGTTGCAGTTTGTGTTGAACTGCAAGGAAGAAGGATATAGCAAGTTGTGTAGATCTTCTGTCCTATGAGAAGTAAGGATTTTTGAAGCTCTGTGTTGTAAACTGCCTGACCGAGATAATAAAGAAGAATACTTTTTGGACGTAGCCCTAGGGTGGGGGTGAACCACGATAACTCTGTGTGTTGTGCTCTGTGCTTCAACCTGATGTGTCTATCTCTCCTTTGCTAAATGCCTTGATGTGTTTAGGTAGATCTAGTTATGCTTTGTGCTTATGAGATATGAATGAATGTTAGGTATGATATATAAGATGCTTAGTGCTTGATCTGCTGAATCTAATCTATCTTTTCGTGGCTAAATGTTGAATCATCTTAGATCTAAGTACATACTTAGATTCTCTGTGCCATCTGCGAAGTGTCATAAGGGTTGAATATCGATGGATAATTTATGCTAGGTAATTGCTAAATGATTTAATCACATATATGTGTCCCAGCTAAGGTTGCAAACATCTGAGTCATGCAACCACTCCTGCCTCTACCTCGGGTGATACTTCATTTTCTTCGCAGGTGTTGCCAGAAGGGCTGGTAGTTAGGGCTTTGTTGGTGCGCTCTTGAGCGTTGAACCCTGGGTCTACCCCTGTGCCAACAAATGGTTCCATTACCGAGGCCTAAAACTGTGATTGCTGGGAACTAAATAAGAAGAAGCTTTGTGAAAAATAAGCTCTGTAAGTAGATCTGTTGCCCTAGTGCACAACTTTTTACTCGACCTGCGAAGCTTTGTACCAGGAATAAGGTCAGATCTGAAGAAATTAAGATTAGATTTGAAGAAAAGAAGTGAGATCTGAATGCTCTATGCTCTAAGAAAAGTAAAAGTGGAAATTTTTGAAAGAAAAAGGTCAGATCTGCGGAAAAGAGGTAAGATCTGTAAGCTCTATGCTCTGATAAAGGTAAGAATAGTTCAAGTTTTAGATCTAAAATCTTTGTGCTCTGTAGAAGCAAATAAGTGAAATTTTTTATTTCTAAAGCATGGATTTAGGTATGCTTGATAGATTTTGTCCTATCTTGAAAACTAGGGCATTGTTAGAAAAAATAAAGTTTGATATGAATATATATGATAAGAATAATGATAGATATGTTATACCTATGCATAGAAAGAATGTTTGGACTAACAAATGGATGCAGGATCCTAGAAAGAATTTTTTGCAGATTAGCCACCATGATCCTAGTGCGTAGTACAGGAAAAGCTGGGGATCGTTGAGGAGGAAGAGAGGATTAACTCTTTGTTATACTTGCAAAATACCAGGACATCTTGCTAAGGAATGCCCTGGGGGAAAACTTAGTTTCCTCTATTGTAAGGCTATGGACCATGAAGTACTGGATTGTCCTAGAATGATTTCTAGACTTGAAAAGTTGAATATGGAGCAAGAAAACCCTAAGGAGATCAAGAGTCTAAGATTATGAAATAACACTAGAAAGAATCAGAGATTATGTTACTGAAAATGAAAGAAACCCTGAAGGAACATAAAGATGCTAGTTTATCAGAGATCTTCAAAGAAAAGGAGAAAATTGAAGTAAGAATAGGAGACTTCGACATTGACTGTGCTCTGGATGAGGGAACACAGATGAACATTATGACATAGAGTACTTGGGAAACCCTAGGAAGGCCTGCTATGGTTCCTTCGCTAGGAACCATAGGATTATTTAAAGGAAAAATGGTAACCCTATGTGGCAGGATTACTCAGATAGCTATGAGCACCCATGGAGCTTCGACAGAGGAAGAATTCAATGTTATTAAATTTATTGAGGACCACGCCCCATTTCTAGCTTTGTTAGGCAAGATATGGATTGAAAAAGACCAGATCTGGAGAAAAGAAGAAAAAGAAGCCCTAGAACAGAAGAAGAAAGAACTCATGGAATTTATGACTAGAAGGATCTCCTACTTGATGGGAGAACAAGTGGAAAGACCTAAGATATCGAACACCAGGGAGTTGGATATCAAAGTTATAATAGCATTAGAGGAACCACAGAAGACCAAGATACCTAATCCATATGATGAAAGAGTATTACCCTTGGATCTGAAGAAAGAATCTCAAAATTGTGAAGTGTCTATGATAAGAGAAGATAAGAATCAAAATGGAAAAAGGATGACCGAGATGAAGCTCATTGGGAAAAATGCTAGGAATCTAAGAAAAAAGAAAGCCAAGATCGAAAAGTTATAGGAGAGTCCACATGAAACTTCGCAGAAGGAAAAATCACAGGAATCGAGCTTCGTCGGGATATCAGAATAGAGAGCTATGGAACTTCGCCATGGAGAAACAATATAGGCATTGGAATCCAATATAATTGTTCAAATGCCATTCCAAATGGGTCAAAATTCATTTATGGCTCACCACTAGACCGTTAGATCGCACCATATGGACAGAACATCAGCTAATGCTGCCTCATACCCATTGTAAGTAGATCGTTGCTAAGTTTCCCGACTTAGTCCGTCGCGTCATGCACTGAAAATACTTTTTTCTAAGTGAGAATTTGATCTTGAAACTTGAGATTACTTCACCCTGTGATCATCACCTTCTTTCCATATTGTTCACTGTAGCCTCTAAATTCATTTTCACACTTGAGCTAGTCGACCCCAGCTTGTATGTCGGATGAGCTCAATGCTGCTGAGAAAGTAGTTGAAGAATTTTTTATTGACTTAATGAATGAGAGAGTCATGTCAGAAAGAAGAATGTCCACCAACATCCAAGCATCATCCATGATAGGAGTACAAGCCTCCCCATCGACTGCTCGAGAAAGGACATCTCGAGCTGGTTGCAGGACACATGTGTCTACAACCAGAAGGAATGAAAGTGGATTCATAACAATAACACACAATAATCTAGTTACCTTTGATCTCCGTTAAGCCTACTGTGCAAGATCTATCACAAATCTGCCACAATAATGCAATAACAGTGTAACAGAAGCAAAAGAACACAACATCAATCACACATAACACGAGATATACGTGGTTCACCCTCTCTCTAGGGCTACATCCACAAAAATGTGCTTTATGATATATTAAATGGAAGCATACAGTTCTATCTGCACACTTAGCTACATATATCTCTTCTTCTCTCTCTTTCTCCCCTCCCTGTGCACCCAGTTGTAGGGTTGATCTTCGCACCCAGCTGAAAATCTTACAACACATATTTCTCTCACAACAATACGTCTCTCTCAACAACAGTCTCTCCTCATCACATCAAGCATTACTATCGAACCCATCCTAGGTTCTCTTGACCTTTATTTATACATTACAATATCTCACTGACACCATTAAGCCGAAACCTAGGTGTCAAAACCCTAAATGATAAAACCCTAGATGACTAAAAGCCTAAGTCAACTTGACCCAGATTTTTAGGGCTTCACTAGCCTATCTTTCCTTCTCTCCTGCGAAGTGCTCCAAAGCACTTGTTGACATCTTCTTCCACTTTATGAGTTGTCCACGATCCATCTCTCTTGTTGATCTATCTTCCTCGATTTCCTCGTTCAACATCTCATTCTCCTATACTTCGCTCTATCTTTTCTGCTTCTTTGGTCCACTTTGACCCGATCTCAGTCACTGTGTCTTCCACACAGTTCGTAGTTCTCTTTTCTACTTCCTTGTTCTTCACATTCTTTCTTGTTCTATACCTAAGGGCCAACAATGGGGCATCAAAATTTATCCTTCCTACATTGTCTCAAATCCTCTTCTCAAGGTCTCCATTCTCTTAGGCTCGTCAAGAGCTTTCCAATCACTATTACCATGCCCAAATCTGAGCTCTAGATTGAAAGTGATTCCCTTCTGAAGTTCTTTGGGAATTCATTGGTTGAGGGTCACATGGCATCCACGTGGATCCCTCACATTCATACCCTCCTCAAGCTCCTACATCCATATTGGTATTCCACCCGCAGTCCAATCCAACAGTGGGTTTTGATCTTCATTTCACACATAAGATACAGGGGAGTTCGACGTTCGACACTTCGACGATGAATGCCCCTTTTCCTTTCTGCACGCAAATCCTTCAGAGTCCCAAACTCCCAGACTTCTGAAATGATTCCATGTAGCTCTAGACTTTGGCCCTTTCAACTTATCCTCGACACCACACTTCAAATCCCTAGAGTCCCCAAGTCCTAGACTCCCGAAGGGCCCTCTCGCACGTGGAGTTGTACTGGATACGAGGGAAAATATGGGTGGGTCCCTTGTGTCCCTTCTGCCAGATGTACCAAGCAGTGAGTTCCAGGTGTGATATGTATATGAGGAAGTGATGACACATGGACTCTTTAGAGGGTGACATGTGTCATGTGTTAATGGGCACATAAGATCTACAATACACGCAAATCCAAGTGACATGTGGCACATAAAATGTGGTTCCACGTCACCCTGGGTAACGTTAGAACACCACATCACCTCAGACCGACTTCCTTCCAAACCCTCTGATCTCATGGTCAATAGGCGTCCACGTAGACCTCGGGATCTACGGCCTTCGTTTCTTCACAACTTCGATGTTTAGGGGTTTCATGGTGTAATACTCTCCTTAGTCCCAGAGTAGGTCAAAGATAAATTGACCATCGAGTAGATCCAATGGTCACGAGTGGTCCCAAAGCTCCTTTAGATCGATGGTTCTTGTTAATTCATAACTCTAGGCTTTAGAGCTTCTCAATGCGCCACACCTCAAATCTCCTGGAGTACCAATACTCCAGACTATAGGATCTGGTGCCACACGTCCCCTGTCTATCAACAAATGATATTTACTTCGATGTTCATGACTTTGGGACCTTTCACACTTCGATGAACCTCATCCAAATTCCTCTGGACCATGAGATCTCCTTCCACATGGCCTCTCATCCAACGACCCAAGTCCAACAAATGACATTTGGTAGGGGACAAGGGTGACATGTGGCCCGATCAACTGGTGCCACGTGTATAGACCCATTTGACCCTTGAGATCTACGAAAGCCCCAAATCAGGGTGACACATTCCACTTATGACATGTCCACATTACGCTATATGACATCAATGTGCCCCACCACTCCGGCTTTCGGCACTCCGGTGATGTGTACAGTCACCAACAATTCAAAACCTCCCAGATATACTCGATCCGTGGACACATGTCCTGATTGATGGATGGTTACGAGGGGTTCTCAATGGAGTCACCAGATTGACAGCTTAGAAGGATCCTAAAGGATCCAAGGATCGACGGTCCACATCACTTTGTAAGTTCGTCATTTTGGAGTTTTGGAGGTGCAACACCTTTGTTCTCCCGAAGCGATCAATGCAAGACTGACCTCGATGTAGATCTAATGGTCAAGGAAATTCACAAGTGTCCTTAGATATATGGCCCACATTGCTTCGTGACCGATAAGTGGATCGGGCTTTAACATGGTAACGAGTCCCACGGTAACGGGTAAATGACCGCTAGTTGTCAGTCCACCATTAAGCCACCGAATCGACAGGTCGTCTTCGACGCAATTTGGTCTTTGCAATGTTTATTTCCCCCGAGGCTCCGAACTCCCAGAGTCCCAAATACTTAGCTCCCTCCAAACTAAACCCAGGGTTCTTAGGCCTTGGTTATATGGAGCTTTGTCAAGCCCCAAAGGCTATAGTCATACCTCTTGGCAAAGATTTGGTTAAGGTTGCAACACTCTAGAGCTCTGAACTCCCAGAGTTCTGAAACAAGAAAGGATTAGCTCCTTTCAGCTAGCACATAGTTCCTAGACCTTGGTCATATGGACTCTATAATGAGTCTCAGGTTGTAATCTCAACTCTTAGCCAATATTTGGTTAAGGTTGTGGGAATGAGCCTATGGTTTCTTAGGCTACGGGTTGGAAGAAAGCGCCTTCAAATTCACAGAACTTAAGTTCTAAAACATGGCGAGGTATTTTCGAACAACCCAAGAGACCAAAATTATCACCATACACCCATTCAAAAGCAATGACTTACATAATATAAGTTAGGCATTATAATTGTTAATTTCATGAGAGGCACAAATCATCACCATCACAGGAATTCAAATCATACATTCCAATTTAAGTGCACAGGGTATAATAAGTACTTATCTATTACAAGATACAAACAACCAAATAACTTTGGGTGTTCTCCTTTCCATCCAACCATAGGCTCAAAGGCATTCATTCTTATCTCTCTAGCCACCCCCGTGCCAAGCCATGATATCACTAGGGAACTTATGATGTTTCTCAGAGATATTCTCTTTTCCACAAAAACCTTGTGAGGTTTATCAGATGCTTCCTCAACATCAATATCATGTCCTTCCTCTTTTCTTCTACATATCCAGGTCATGCGTTCCCCTATGTGCATGCACTCTTTTCTAGATCCTCTCCTGCTCTCTACAAAGCCTCATGTGCATGCCTCTCTACCTGAACTGTTTGCATTAGTCTATCCCATTGTACGCACACCCTCCTTGGGAAGGTTCTTCGTTTTCTATCTTGTTCCTTCTATCAGAAGGAAACTTGGGTCATCTTGGTCTACCAGACCTTGTGGTACTTTGGGTTGACATTCTTCAGTCAAACCATGCTTCCATTCATGGGGTGTTTGATGGTTCAACCATCGGTCCTTTCTTCATTAACTAATTCCTATCCTTGGGAACCGGAGGAGGTTTATTATCCTCTTCAAAGGGAAAATTTGGGGTCATTTGACATAATTAACCCTCTCTATATTTTTCCCGTACTTTCCTCTAGTGATATCATAGCCAGTACTTCAAGGCTTCACCCCCATAGTCATTCATTGGAAATATAAACAATAATACATTTGCATTGTTCACATGCCATAGCATGGTAATTATAATTAACGATTAATTACAAGTTGGGGGAAACATGGGTGTTACAATCCCCTCCCCCTTAAAGGAACATCGTCCTCGGTGTTATTTCTCAGTAACACCTTTCATGTCTTTCTCATTCAGCTACTTCAAAAATCTTGATCCTCTTTCTTGGTCAGGTCCTTTCCATACTCTTGGCCTTCATCACCTGTCTTCACTAATTCTTGGACAAAAAGCACATTAATCACAATTTCATGTGAAAACATATTACTATTGTTCAAAATTAAAGAGGAAAATTTTCACAATATAGCACGATACTTATCTATGCAGTTCATGGATTCGTATCCACATGGCTGTCTCATTCTCTTGGCTCACTATTTTTCCTGGACATACCCATTGTGTGCATGATCCCAATCAATAGTGTATAAGAATTATCAAAGTCCATTCTTCCTTGCAGTCACTTACCCTCCAGGCCCAGGCTCAGGCATCACCTTCTCTGCTATACAATTCTTCGGGTGATCCATATTGCTTTTCCAAGTCTTTCTTGCACAAGAAGAATTTAAGAGACCTCATTGAGCCTTATAGTCGAGGTGTCCCTCATAATTTCTCTGCTGAGGTGTCCCTCTGGCTTGTGTTACCACACCACAACATGTTCTAGGGAGATCATGGCTTACCACAGGGTTTTCATGTCTCAACAATATCCTCTTTCATGCTTTCCATCTTGACAACCTTCATCTGTCCTCCCTAGACATATATTTTTCATATCACCTGTATCAGATGTATACATAAATCATGAGATATTATCATCAATTTTAAATTCAGAAATTTCTTGCAAATCTTTCATCCACAGATTTCCAAATTTCCACATTTATTTTCAGATATGTTCCACATAGGAAACAAATTCACAAGTATGGGACTCTCCTCCCCATAGCAGTTTAGCTCAAAAAGCAATTAGTCTTCCTTATGGGCTTACAACGCTGCCATATCCAAGACCCTTTTTTTTTCTTGCAATTCATTCCATTCCTCATAGTTTGGATTAGCAGGCAATTGGTCTTCCATATTGCCTCACAACATTGCCATATCCAAGACCATTTTCCTCCTACAATTTCAACATTCCTTAGCCAAACAAAATTTTAGTATTCATGCACATTGTATTTTCAAAATCATGCATACTAATAATTCAAGTCATTTTCATATAAGAAAGAGTACAAAGCAAAAGGAAATATGTCATTGTTTATGTATGCATCCTTTCAACATACTAAATTTTTCCAAATGCAATTCAGATATCAAATAACTTTAATCAATGTGCCAATGTCCATGGCCACATCCATACCCAATGTACCCTTACATTGGTTTTAAATTATTATATTTCATGTCAGGCACTCTTGCCAAGGGGTGTTGGAACTCAACACACTTATTACCATATGGATTCTCCATCCATATTTATTATTATAGCATAACCATATTTTATTCTCTGAATTGATGAGAACCTAAAATCATCACTCATGAAACTCAAAGTTTCACATGAATGCCTTTAATCATTTCTTTCCTTACCAATAATCAGGGTACCAACATTTAGGGTCACCTAATTTCTCTCTTTACCAATCGTACAAATCTGTAGAGTACTGGAAGATACTTCTTCCACAATGGGAAGCCCTATATATGCCCCATTCTTTTACCACATGCATCTTCTCAATGCATTAAATCAATGTGTTGTCTATGAGCACTTTTGTTTCCAATCATTCCTTGATTGTTCAATGCATTATGACATATCAATTCATGAATTCTTCCAAGGGTTACAATTAGTCTTTATTGCTAGAGGTTCACACCTCCATCATTGGATTTCTCCTTCCTGAATCATACCCTACTTGGGTATCCATAGCATACAACTGATTTTCAAAATTTCATACATAACATTAAGACAATGAAACATTTCAAAAGGGATTCTTACCCAATCCCTTCATACCTTGTGCCATATAGGCATGAACATTTTTTATACATGTTCTGGGTGCTCCCACCCTCTTTGATATTGCCTTATCAATGGTTCTTCTTGGGGACTTCTAAAGTCCCTTCGACAATCTTTCCACAACAACCTGCTCATAGTCATCCGATGATTGAGGTTGTCCTTCATTGGAAATTGTCTTTCTCAATAGCTCCAATTTCTTTCTACACATGACATACATCACAAATGTGTTCACTGTCATGTAAAATAAAAATTATTGTACCATAGCATTTAAATCAATAAAATATTTTCATACATGTCCTAGCATATCTTTATGCACTTCATCACATTATCCTTAATGTTTTCATGAGTGCAACACAAACATTTCTCAACTGTTTCTACAATAATAAAACCATCATCACTATGGTGTCAAAACATTTACTTTCATCAGTATACCAACTTTCTCATCCCAGAGAAAAAATAGTACACAACAAGAAAAGAATTGAGGGCTCTCCCCTTCTTCCAACTCTTTCTACACTGCTTGAGACTTTTCAGCCCAGCTGAGTTATATCTAATGCCTCACTGCCTTTTCTTAACATGGCTTCAACCAACGCTATTCAATAAAAAATACTCATTTAGTCATTCTCTCTTTTTCCAATTGTACTTGTTTTCACAACTTCTCATCTAAGACCTACAACTCCGTAAGCAATTCCGAGTTCTTAGGGTAGAAAAAATGTTCCTCCTTTTTTATTTTCTTTTATTTTTCCATTTACTCCCTATTGGGATCTTCCTTCTCTTTTCTTTGAGAATCCTTGGTTAGGCCTCACGCTAACCTTTTTGAATATAACAACATTCTTTAATAGAAAAATTTTTGTTCATAATGGATCATGAACCTGTGCATCCTGCACATTACCATTCGGTTATCAGAATTGTCAATATTCATTTATTAGTCTTCTATTCATTACATGAGTTTTTCAAAATGTAATCCAAGATTCTTTTATATATATATATATATATATATAATCTTGTAGCTCACTGCTTAATTCTCAACAGTCATTAAGGTTGTGACTTTGTTCTCTTGACAGAGTCTTCACACAGTTCCTCCACAAGGAACTCCTTCAGCATGCAACTTCCTTATTTCATATCCATCACTAACTATGTTGGCCTCAAGCATGAGTTAACTTCAGCCGTTTACCAAATATTCCATAAGGAATATAAACATGCATCTTTGTCATGCATCCAAATTATGTATCCACACATATTTTGGTTTTGTTACTTACATCCATGATGTACTTAACCATATGCATAATCATAAGCCTGTGTGTAGCTTCCCTAGGTATAGTTTGCAACTCACATACATCTTTTCATTAAAATAATTGAAGTTATGAATGTTCACAATCATTCTCATGTGATCTTCAAAGGCATAATCATTTGCCTCTTATCATAACAAAAGAGCATCCTTGCTCCCTTACTCTTTCATCTATTTATATTAGTCTTTCTCGAGGGAATGGAACAGATTCCTCTCAAGATAT
>SNQJ01S0027892.1:145042-166403 GCA_010110895.2 Picea sitchensis
CTTCAATAATGTTTTCAGTGCTCCCTCCTAATTCAGAGACTCATTTCTTCCTTTTTCAATACGAAATAATTTGTTTCCACGAGCTCTAGCTTGAGTATGCAAACTCTTTCATCTTGGATAGAAGCTTTATCAAAATGTCTGCTTATCTGCTCATCTATGGAGATATGTATTGGAGAATCATCTTCTCCTTTCTGGACTTCATCATGGATAAAGTATTGCTTGATTTAAAATGTACTTTAGTCTGGAACACTTGTGAAGGCTTCATGTAAATCTGAACAATAGAGTATATCATAGTTGGAAAACTGGAACACATCTATGTGGCACTTCTTCTGTCATCATGAGATCTGATCTACCGAGTAGTCATCTTGATGTTTATAGGAAATATTCACCACACTTATGCTGTGCATTGGAGGTTCTTCCACCAAGTTACCTTCTTCTATATGTGTACAAGAGTCTCTTTCTGGTATGCCTCAAGGTCTTGGGATTGCTCTTCATATGTTCTTTATTCAATTTCTTTGGAGAAAATTCTTTGCATTCATCTGATGTAGAATTCTGATGCATGGATGTTGCAGATGATATAATGACTTATGTAGAGATAAGTTTGGTTTACTAGAACAAGTAATCATCATATTCTTCTCCCTCCATCTGGGAGAACCTATGGTTCTAGATCTCACAATGCTTTCATTCAATACACTTTTCTTCATCACGACTTTCATTTCTTCTGCTTGATTGCTTTTAGTGAGTTCATATCAGGCTGGTAATCTTGTGATTCTTGATACAATGACTGGTTGTTCTGGTTTCTCTTTCATTCTTAGAACCCTCATGTTCTTCTTCATGTTTTTCTTTAGCTCTTGGGTTCATGGAGTTTCGTATAGATTCCATGCCCTAGAGATTCCACTTCTTCCTTTCATCATAGGATCACGGATCTAGATGGACAACTAGGCATACTTTAAGGATTTTCTTTGAAGAAGTTTTCTTCTGTGGTTGAATTTAACACATACTGTATTTCATGGCTGCTACCATGGATATATATATTTCATCATCTTCAATGGATCATAGGATTAGCTCCCTCCTAATCCTTTCTTCATGTATAAGTGCATGTAATCGGCTCCCTCCGTCTAACAGAGTCCTTGCTTCCATCTGCATCCGTGTTGTCTTCTGTAATGTATAATTGGGTCTCTTGTCTAACAAAGTCCATGCTTCCATCTTGTTGTTTTCTACAAAATGTCATAAGTCCTTTTCGAATTTCCTCTCGACTGCTGACTTTTTTCTATCTTTGCTTCTTCTAAGTCTCTTCATGATTGATTTGGCTTTATCTTTTAATAGCTTCCACATGATTTGTATTTCATTCTTTCATGTGTATTATCTAATGATATCTATTTTCATCTTGTTTGTTCTTCCATAGGTATATTTCTTATTGGAACACATTATCTTCCAAGAGATAGATACACAAGATATGTACATAGATGATGCAAACAAGATATGTACAGAGATGATGAAAACAAGAAATAAGAAGAGTGTTGTTACCTTTTAGAGGAAGAAGTCTCTTCCATCTTGCTTAGTCTTCTTTGTAGGTTCCTTTTCTTTGGCAACTGATGCTTCATGTTTCTCTTTCCTTTTCTTTAGCTCGGGACAATGATTCTTGTAGTGACCATACTTTCGATAGTTGAAGAATTGCACTTATGAAATGTCTTTCTCTTGATTTGGCTTCCTCCTTGAACCAAACTTTCTTTTGTTCCTGAAGTTCTTGAATCTTGCTGTGAAAGCTTGATCGTCGTACTTCTTTTGGGGTTTCTCTTTTTCATTGATCCTTGACTCTTCTTGAGCACAACAAGTCCAAAGTTCTTCAAATGTCAAATACTCCTTCCTTGTGTTCATGCTTGCGGAAAATGCATCCCATGTCTTGGGAAGACCATTGAGTGCTATGTTCAACAATTCCTTCTCTGAAGTGATCTCTTCAATAGCTTGTAGTTGATCTCTTAACTGGGATATCCTTACAAAGTATGATGCTATGCTGTCATCCTCATTCATCTTCATTTCACAGAGTTCATTCTTAAGACTTATAACTTTTCCGATGTTTCTGACTGAGAAGAGATTTATTAGGGCATCGTACATCTTCTTTGATGAGTCAAGATGGGAGATGTAGGGTATCAAATGGTCTTTTATAGAATCTACTATGATACTCATGGCATTGATGTCAACATCTTTGAACTTCTCCATAGCTGCAACATTCTGCAATTCCTTCTCGTTTCCTTCTTCAAACTTTGGCTTCATGATCCTTCCTTTCACAATATCCAACACTTTATTCATGGCAAGGATGAGGTCGATCCTTGTCTTCCATGCTCTAAAGTTAGAGGCTCCATATAACTTGTTCTGAGACTTCATAGAGTTCGTCATGGCTGCTTGACTTGGTCAAACCCTAGATTTGACCAAAAATTCAAACTTCACGTCTTGGTTTGCTGAGAGTATCAGGAGATGCGCTAGGCTAGGGTGCACTGATCTGTCTGGAGATTAGTTCAATCTCTTCACTTAAGGTCCCTACACAAGAGGTTTAGGGTTTGTACAACTGCTCCTGCTAGTAACCCTAGCAACAGTGTCTTGGGAGCTTCTTATGCTAGTAACCCTAGCGATAGTTCCTTAGTGAGCTCAATATCCTAGCATCTATGTTTCCTTCCAGCGTTTAGACTGAATGAAGGAGGTGTGGGCCCATAACCTGTTAGAATATAGAAGATGGTGTGCTCATTTTAACACTGATGATACCTTCGTCACCCAACCATAGGCTGAAGCCTCCCTCCGAGCACCTTAACCTTGACTGAGAATTACTCCAGAAGCAAACCCTAGGCTAGATAGCCAAACAAAGGGTAGCGCACCTTTCCCCAAAGATAACGCATCACAAAGAGCTGATCAAATAGTCCAAACCCTAGCCAAGAGATAGTCAAGCCAATATTGAAAACTTGTTGCTGCTGCAGCTGCACCTGCAGCTCTCCTACACACGTGCACACCAAACTGGGAGCAGTGCGCATCAAACTGGGAACTGCAATTCTGAGATGTTGCCAAATGAGAACTGGCACCCTGTATTTATACTGGTTCTGCCATATTTGCTGGGGCTGACTTCTCCTTTAGGATTTGTGTCTATTCAGTATATTATTATTATTTCTAGCTGACTTCTTCTCTTGGAGGCTAATAACCTAATATTAATTATCTTCTTGAGCTGACAATACTTTTAGGGTTATTAGCCAACTCAATAGGGTTTTCTCTTTCTTTTTGGAGTCTCCTATTCTCGTTAGGTTCACACGTGGAGGTAAATACCTCCCAAAGATACCCTAATATTAACACTTCCAAACCATTCAATCTCAAGGTGAAGATGCGTCCACATAGACCTTGGGATCTACGACCTTTGTTGCTTCGTAACTTTGAAATTTGGGGGTTTCATGGTGTAATCCTCTCCTTACTCTCGTAGTAGGTCAAATCTGAATTGACCATGGAGTAGATCCAATGGTCACGAGTGGTACCGAAGCTCCAGCAGATCGATGGCTCTCATTAATTTGTAACTCCAGGATTCAGATCTTATCAATGCACCACACCTAAAATCCCCTGAAGTTCCAAGCCTTCAGAATATAGGATCCAACACCATGTGTCCCTTGTCTATCAACGACTATGATTTACTCCATCGTTTGCGACTTCGATACCTTTCACACTTCGATGACCCTCATCCAAATTCCTCTAGACCACAAGATCTCCTGCCACGTGACCTCTCATCCAATGACCCAAGTCCAACAGATGAAATTTGATAAGGGACAAGGGTGACACGTGGCCCGATCAACTGGTGCCATGTGTCTAGGCCCATTTGACCCCTGATATCTGTGAAAGCCCCAAATCAAGGTGACACATGTTGCACCTACGACGTGTCCATGTTACCCTAGATGATGTCAGTGTGCTCCGTCACTCTGACCTTCGACATTCTAGCTATGTGCATAATCACCAATAGGTCAAAAGCTCCCGGATATACTCGATCTGTGGAAACATGTCCTGGTTGATGGATGATTAAGAGTGGTTCTCAACGAAGTCCCTAGATTGACGACTGAGAAGGATCTTGAAGGATCCAAGGATCAATGGTCCACGTCACTTCGTAAATTCAATATTTAGGAGTTTTGGAGGTGTAACACCTTTGTTCTTTCAAATCGTTCAACGTCAAATTGACCTTGGCATAGGTCTAACGGTCAGGGAAATTACCTAGTGTCCTTATATCTATGGCCGATGTTTCTTCATGACTGGTAAGTGGATCAGGATTTAACGTGGGAACGAGTCCCATGGTAATGGGTAAATGACTGCCAGTTTTCGGTCCATCGTCAAGCCACCGACTTGACAGGTCGTCTTCGATGCAATTTGGTCTTTGTAATGCTTATTTCCCCTGGGGCTCTGGAATATTGTAGTCCCAAACACTTATCTCCATTTGGACTAAACCTAGGGTTCTTAGGACTTGGTTATATGGAGCTTTGTCAAGCCCTAAAGGCTATAGTCATACCTCTCAACCAAGATTTGGTTAAGGTCGCAACACCCCAGAGCTCCGAACTCCTGGAGTTATTAAGCCAAAAAGGCTTAAATCCTTTTAGCTAATGCAAAGTTCCCAGATCTTGGTCATATGGACCCTCTAATGAGTCTTAGGTTGTAAGCTTAACTCTTAGCCAAGATTTGGTTAAAGTCATAAGAATGAGCCTGTGGTCTCTTAGGCTACTGGTTTGAAGGAAGCACCTTCAAATTCATAGAACTTAATTTCTAAAAAAGGGCAGGGTATTTTCGAACCAGCCCGGAGACCAAACTTATCACCTTACACCCATTCAAAAGAAACGAATTATAGACGAGCAGTTAGGCATTATAATCGTTAATTTCATGAGAGGCACAAAGCATCACCATCATAGGCATTCAAATCATACATTCCAATTTAAGTGCACAATGTATTAAAAGTACTTATCTATTACAAGCTACAACCAACCAACTGACTATGAGTGTTCTCCTTTCCACCCAACCATAGGATCAAAGGCATTAATTCTTAGTGCTATGGCTACCCCTGTTCCAAGTCATGATATCACTAGGGAACTTATGCTATTTGTCAGAGATCTTCTCTTTGCCACAACAATGCTATGAGGTTTATCATATGTTTCCTCAGCATCAAGCTCACGACCTTCCTCTTTTCTTCTTCATATCTGTGTCGCGTGTTCCCCTCTGTGCATGCGCTCTTGTCTGGTGTCTATCCTGCTCTTTGCAGAGCCTCACAAGTGTTCCTCTCTCCTTGAATTATTTGCATGGATGTATCCCCTTTCATGCACACCCTCCTTGGGAAGGTTATTCTTTTTCTATCCTGTTCCATCTGTCAGAAGGAAACTCAGGTTAGCATGGTCTACCAAACCCTGTGGTACCTCTTGCTGAAATTCTTAAGTAATACCATGCTTCCATTCATGGGGTGGTTGATGGTTCAACCACTAGTCCTTTCTTCATTAACTAATTCCTATCCTTGGGAACCAGAGGAGGTTTATTATCCTTGTCAAAGGGAAAATTTGGGGTCATTTGACATAATGAACCCTCTCTATAGTTTTCCCATTCTTTCCTCTAGTGATATCATGGCTAGTACTTCAAGGATTCACCCCCATAGTCAGTCATTATCAATCTAAACAATAATACATTTACATTGTTCACATCCCATAGCATGGTAATTATAATTAATGATTAATTACAAGCTGGGGGAAACATGGGTGTTACAAGTAGCTTGAATAAAACACAATATGAAAGTGGCCCATGAGATCATGTGTGATCATGTATATCTCCGAGTTAGGCCTAGAATAAGTTCTTTGAGGATGGGAACATGTGTTAATATGGCACCTTGATTTTATGGACCTTTTGAAATTCTGGACAGAGTGAGACCTATAGCATATGGATTAGATTTACCTCCCATAGTGAAAGAACATAATGTTTTCCATGTTTCATTGCTAAAGAAATATATACATGATCCTACTCATATAATTGATTGTTATGTGATTTAGGTGGAATTAGAGGGAGAATTCCTGCCAAAGCCAAGTTGTATACTGGATAGGAAAGAGATCCTCCTTATCAATAGAACCATTTCACAGGTCAAGGTGCAGTGGAAACATTTTGGTCCCGATGAAGCTACACGGGAACTGGAGGATGCCATGAAACAAGCATAACCTTTTTTGTTCATTGTTGTATATATATTTTTTACTGGAGATAGAACACCAAAGGAAGTGTTCCTTTAAGGGGGAGGGGATTTTAATACCCATGTTTCCCCCCATCTATATATATAATTAGTATCATGACCAAAACTATAGACATACTTGTTATGTGATCATTAAAAGACAATGGACCTTTGATAAATTATGTAATGTAAATATTTGGTTATTAATGCAACAAGAAGATGTTGAACTACTACTGAAGGGATGGACTTCATAGGTTATGATGTCACGAGAGGAATGGTGCAGGAGGGAATCTATTACTAGTTGAAATGACCTTGCCATGTAGTGCCTTGTTAAATTAAAACAATGCAGACCCTAAACTGTACTCAGCCTGGAAATTTGATTATCAATCAAGCTAGTAGTTGGGTAGTCTCCTTCGAGAATAAATTAAGGGATGGGTAGAGTACCCATCGAGAAGCTTCTAACACGACCCATGAGGGCTTGAGGAAGAATAAACAAAAATAAAGGATAGAGGAAAAGAAGGGGGAAAAATGGGGGGGGGCAAAGACCAACAAAGACACAAGAGTTTTGGTAAAAAACATGAGCATTTGAGAGGAGAGAAAGAGAACTCTCTGGTTTGAGGAAAAGAGAAGTGCATAAGTAATATATTCTCCTTGAAAACTTGTTGAAAAACAAGATATCCTCTCATGGCATCGTATCTTGTCTCAAGGGTGGCTACATATAACGTTGATCGGTGAAACTTTGCCTATGGTTGGGTGGAGAGCGACACCTTCTGCAACAGTTGCCAACATCTTCTAAATTTTAGATAAGTAACTTAGTTATCTCTGTGTATTGTTTGGAAAATATATATGGTTGAATGGTTAGTATGGTGATTATGGATATGAATACCTGACTTGTGAGCTTGATTGTGTATTTCTAGAGATGGTCTTGTGTTTTTATGGAATATATCTGCATGGAGAGTCTTGTGTCCTTGGTTACAACTAGCTTTGTCTTTGCAAAAATAGCTGCAAACGTTTGACCATGACTACCTTGTGTGACAAATATATATATTTAGATCATCATTTTTAGATGTATCGTCTGCAAAATATGAAAGTTTGGCATGGTTGAGTGCTTGTCAAGAATGTCGATGACGATATTGGCTATGAGAAGAGAAACAACAACCGTTGATTGGTGTAAGAGCGTGGCAAGGTGACAACCGTCTATCTATGGTAGGTCCCACACAATTAACATAAGAATTGGTTAGGATGGGAAATAAAATCCCTACTAGTTGGGATTGTTGACCCAGTCAGCTCTGTAGGATGCTCCACTCAAGGACCTTTGGACAGGAGAAATATCGATATGAGATCATCATCAAAACTTTTAGTGTTGGGGTGTTTGAGGCTCTGTGGGAGTAAAAATATGACAATCCCAAAGACTTTGAAGATTGAATGCTTGCCATTGATCTATCACAAGGGATAGAATTATTCTTAGTTGTTGATCTATCATAAGGACCTAGCAGGTCTCCTTGGTAAGTGGCAGTAAGGGGAATGGCGTCACCCCAACCAATTTTTTTAGGACACATATCAACACCTAGAATATCAAAATAGATACCCCATGATGACATGTAGACCCACCTCAACCCATGTGTCACGATGTGGGTGGTGCCGCATGTTAAGTAAATATGATTGTGCCATGTGTCAAGGACTTTGGGCCCTTTTTAGGCATAGTTTCTTGGGAACATGTGTGTCGCATGTCGTGTCAGGTGGAAAGTACACGTGGAAACATATGCTAGGTGGTAGGTACATGTGGCAAGTACCCATGATGAGTCCATAAGAGATTCGGATGGGAGAAACTCCAAGTGATTGTGAGTTGATAAGATCCATCGAAGGCAAATATGGATAAATTAGGATTGTTGGTCCCATTGTGGCAAGCAACGTCAGAGCCCAACAGTCGGAGTATCCTGTAGTCCTAAAGTAGAGGTCATCTAATGGGAGGACTCTAAGAGCCAATCTGAACCATGGATCGATATCCAGTTGGGAAGCGATGTCCACCATCGAACAATGTGGGAACCACATAGGCAAAGATAAAAATGAAGAATGATGTCACGATGATGCAGAGTGCTAGCATGTTCAGAGGGAGGCTATGTGGCTGCCTGTAATTTCTTGAAAAACAAATACGACCATGGACCCTGTCAACATTAAACTCCCAGGACATTTGGCATGATATTACTCTTCAGAGCTATGGGGTATGGGAAGATCCTGACCGTCCATCAGAGTTGGCTTGTTGGAGTGCTTGAATCATTGTGGGGAAGGTGAGATTCGATGGAGTGGCTCTGAAAGTTGATCCGCCAGTCACCATAATGGCTAGACGTGATCTTAGTCATCGATATTTGAGGGTCCCATAAGGATCTAAGGAAGAAATGGGGAGTGGGCTGGATGTTAACCATCATGCAAGTGGGGAAATCTGAATGGATCTGAACCATTGATTTGGAGGAACAGATAGATCGAGGATCTAATGGGCCAGGTGGTATATGCCACAATAGTGATGGGTCAGATGACACTTGTGGCAGTATCCACATGGAAATAGGGTGACATATGGTTCAAGAAATTATAAGAAACTTTACAAGGCCATAACTTATGATCTAGAGCTCAATTTTGAGTATGGTGGTAGTCGTTGGAAAGCTCTTGATGAGAAGAAGATGACGATTCCCTCTAGAAGAGTCATCAAGATGGTTAAGGAAAAGAAAAAAATTACCACCGCCTCCCTTAAAAGGGTACTTAGTCAATCAGGGGTCTTACATTTGGTCTATTGGACGTTAAGAAAAAATTTAAGGAATTAAGTGTTTTTATTTAGAATTTTATTTCTATGCTCGAAAATATTTGAGAGGAGCTTTCCTAAATCTCCATAGTTTTGATGGGTTAACAAGTTAGGAATGTCAATATTTTATTTTTATTTTAAATTGAAACTTGGAAACTTTTATTATAAAATCACAAAAACACTCATCTTGAGATTTCAAACATGTTTGACAACTCTCAAAAGTCATAGACAAAACTTGAAAAAGTTTACACTTATTACATCCCTGTGATTCTTTCATAAAAACTTACATGTATATAACTTAAAAAAAATTCTGAAGATTCTAATTCCTTACTAATCATAAAAACTTATTGAAAATCATAACAACTATTAGCTTCTTCTCGCCCATGGTTGGATTGAAGGGGGTTCTGATTCTCAATGTCCATATCTCCAGCAGTTTATGCACTATATCGTTTTCCTTTGGATATGCTTGAACAAAAATTGTAGAAATTATGTGATTAGAAGTTATTCGTTTGAATCTTTACTCAAATTGATAACCATGTTTATCAACATGTTACACTTAGCCTCCAACTCATTAATTTTCTTCATTAGTTGTATAAGGGTGTTCACAATTATTGTTGTCTATGAAGTGCATTGGTGTTCATTCGCATGAACTTTAGAATTCACTGAGGATAGGGAAGACCTATTGCATTGAATTGAATCCTCATGTCTTCTCAATACCCTCCTAAATTCCTACACTTAATTGTAATCCATACGAATAACAAACCTAGAAAAACAATAATACCATAGTGTGTTTGTAGCATTCCAAGGATCAGATCGAGGCACTAGGGAAGGTCCCAAAGTAATCCATGATTTTAAAAATTGATGGGAAAACCATTTTTCCATAGGATACCAAATAACTAGAGTCTTCATAAGCCAAGAAACATGGAGATTGATAGGTCAAGACTCAAAGAAAACATGCAAGATATTACCTAGAATACCCATGCACATAGAAGAACCATGATATGTGAAATAATTAAGTAAAAAAGATTCTAGAATATATGAGAGCTATCCACATACCTACACATAGAATACACCCTTCCTCTAAGGTCCAGTAGGAAAACAAAAAAATCCTCCCACAAAACCATGCACAGAATACACCCTTCCTCCAGGGGCCAATACCAATGAGAAAAAACACCTTCATCACAACCTAAAGAAAATGCTAATAGATTGAAGTTTTAGAAGACTAACCAGATTCAAAGAGAAGGCCTTACCAAGATTGTTCAAGTGGTCTTCCAATTTTTAATGCAACAAGCATCCTCCTCCCCCTACACCTGTATTTTAACATTCCTAGCCACTTGTTGGCCCTTGGTTATGGATTAAGGAAGAAAGTGAAGAACAAGGAAAAGGAAAGGCAAAGTATGAACTGTGCGGAAGACACACTGACTGAGAATGGGTCGAAGTGGTCAAAGAAGAAGAAAAGAGGGAGCGAAGTAAGGGAAAATGAGTCATTGGATGAGAAGATCAAGGAGAACATATCAGCAAGGAAGATGGATTGTGGAAAACTTAGCAAGCAGAAAAATACACTAATGGATGGTTTGGAGCCCCTCGCAGGAAAGAAGGAAAGATAGGCTGGAGAAGCACTGAAAATATGGGTCAAGTTGACCTAGGGTTTTGGTATTTAGGGTTTTAGACACCTAGGGTTTGGTTATTTAGGGTTTTGACACCTAGGTTTCGGCCTAAGGTTGTCTGAAAGTCATTGTAATGTATAAATAAATATCAAGAGTGAGGAAAGGTTCATTTTGAGTTCGTCGTTATTGTTGTTGTTGAGTGATTACTATTGTGTGAGTGAGAGAAGTGTTGTGTGTGAGAGAATTATGGTATTGTAAGATCTTCAACTATGTGGGAAGATCAAACTTGCAGATGGGTGCATAGGGAGGGGAGATAGAGAGGAGAGAGAAAGAGAAATATCTGCAAGCTAAGTGCACAGATAGAAATGTATGTTTCCATCTTAATATATCAAGAAACATAGTTCTGTGGACATAGCCCTAGGGAGAGGGTGAACCACGTATATCTTGTTGTTATGTGTGATTGATGTTGTGTTCTTTGTCATTGATATGCTATCATTGCATTATTGTGTTATATCTGAGATATAACTTGTGAGGAAAGCTTAAGAGTGGTAGGGAATAACTAGATTAATGTGTGTTATTGGTTTGGATCCACTTTGCATTTCCCCTAGTTGTAGACGCCTATGTCTTGCAACCCCCTATTGCTACTTCGGGTGAGACTGCATCTGCTTCACAGGTGTTGTTGAAAGGGCCAATAGTTAGGGCTTGTTGGTGCACTGTTAGAGATGAACCCCAGGTCTGCCCCTGTGCCAAAAAATGGTTTCGTTGCCGGGACTGGGATCTTCTTAAGGGAATGTCAAGGTGGTTCCCATCAAAGACAAATATTTATAAGTGGATAGAAGAACAAGAGAGAGACTTTGCAGAATCTCAGAACAAGAACCGTAGCTTGAGTACAAAGGATTGGTTGGGAAGGTATATCTTTACTGATATACACAAGATTTTCTCTGGAGGAATTCATCAGGAGCTATACGAGTGGCTAGCTAGATTAGCAGATACCTGGTTTGAGATCAGACTCAAATCACCTATGGTTTGGATGGCAACACTGATCAAGAAGGTCAAGAGAGTTGATAACGCTATGTCAAGAGAAGTAGATCACTAGTTTGATAGTACTATTGGGGGGTACATTACTAAGTTTGTTGTTGACAGAGTACAGTCATATAGCCAAGAAGAGAGATATTTCTTTAAAGGACCTAGAGGAAACTTTTTACACTTTTTGAAGTTGAAGATCAAGATGCTATTGCATGAGAAGAACATATTGAAGATAAAGTAATCAATTTGATCGAAAAGCTAATGTTCAAGAACTCAGACAGCGACAAAAACACAAAGGTTGGACACATGCGCAGTGGGAGATTATTTTTAGAAATTCCTTTGGTGAACTTGTTTGAGGAGAATCATGAGCCTCTGGCATAGGATGAAGGGTTCTACAGTGGAGAATAAGAAGAGCTATTGAACGAGCAATATTCAGAGTCCACAAGGGAAGAGGAAAGGAGCACTGAAGAACCTCGTCGAGAAGAATCAGAGACTTCAAGAACTACGCCTACTGTCGAAGTAAGTACTATCACTCCTCCTGTTGTTTTAGCAGCATTAAGTAACTAGCATAGTAAGAGTTATCAGAGCACTCAGAGCACTGTTACAAGCAGTTCAGTGCATACTTAGTTAAGAAATATAGGAATATCTATGGAAGATGAGATGAGGTTACCCACCTTTAGGGGAGATGGATCCGAAGATCCTGATCAACATTGGTTCTTATGCGAAGCTGTATGGAGTATTAAGAATGTGACTAACGATTCACATGGAAGATTTTAGGGGCTAAATTTCGCTCATGGGCTAATTTTCCATGGTTTTTCCAAAAACGAGATTCGCTATTTTAAAAATGATTCGCCCAAATTCTATAGGATAAAATTATTTTACCTTAAAAATCACGAAAATTTTATAAAAACTATATAAAATCATTAGAAATTTGAATATTTTTACAGAAATATCGCCAAACATTTATAGTTGGCATTTGAAGGATTAGTAAGATTCACTAAGGTTTCTACATTCTAAAATAAATTTCCATCCTTAAAATCATCCCTACTGATGAATCTGTTAAGAGAGCTTAGTTTAGTACTACCCTAAGAGACCACACACTGAGTTGGTACATGAATTTTTTCTAAGGAGTTGCACAACCTAAACTGATGAATGTCATTAAGATTGCATTGATTTCTAAATTCAAGAAACCTAAGTTAGAGTCGTAGTGTATTACATAACTGAAAGAGATCAAGAAGAGAGTAGTTGAACCTATTTGTGAGTTCGATCAAAGGTGTAAGACCCTGACAAGCCATTTGAGTTTTCAGATTCCAGACGAAGAAAATAAACAATGGTTCATTGCTTCCCTCTTGCCACACATCAGAGTCCCTCTGATGCAACAGAAGATCGCTTCATAGGCCGAGGCACTAGAGATCACCATGAAACTAGAATTAGCCCCTATAGGAGAATCCAACTCAGGTATGAGCCAAATTTTGAGTTAGCTAACTAGCTTATCATTGCAGGTCAAAGATATGAAGAAAGAAAAGGGAAAAGATAAAAGAAAAAACATTTGGTGTATCAGATGCAAATCAGAGGGCCATGAAAAGGAGCAGTGTCCTCTATTTAATGATTAATTGGCCTCTGGAGCTCCTATCCCTTTGAAGCATGTTACTCTACCTTGGTGCGAGGTATGTAGAAATCGACATCGTCCTAGTGAATGTTGTTACATGCAAAAATATGTCCAGACACCTACAAATCTGTATTTCACATTCTATAAATCTTTGGGGCATGATGAGAAGGACTGTAGAGCTTATGACCTCCTGCATGAAAGGTCAAGGGACACATACAAAATTCAAGGTGAATTACAACAAGAAGGAAATACTACACAGTTTAATTCTCCAAGAATAGGAAACTTCAACCCTCACGATGGATTCTGAGGAAGAGGATGAGGAGGAGGCATGGGTCAAGGTCGAGGTCATATCATTTGTTATAACTATGCTCAGCCAGGTCACTTGGGAAGGAACTGTCAGAACCCTTGTACCACTTGTAGCTACTACAACTCACTTGAACACATGATCGAAGATTGCCCATCACTGTTGGCTAAACTTCAGGAAAGACGGGGTGGAATCCAGCAAGTCCAATTAATATTAGCTGAACCTCACAGAGAGGACCCTAGAGTTGTTGTTATCATGAGAGGAGGTGTTGCCACATGAGAAGATAGGGTGACTCTAGAGAAGAATGAAAAGGCATCAGGGGTCAGAAGAGCCATGGAGAAGACACAATTGTTCGATCCATGGAAGGAGAAGCAGACATTTGAGGAGGCTAGAAGAGAATTTGGAGGAGAATGGGCTTCTTCATCGAAGGCATAGCCAAAAGTGAAAGAATGTGGAATTCCTCTAAAATTTTATCAATCTGCATCACCTGGAAAAGGAAATGAGGTAAGCAAGCTTGTAGGATTATTGTATACATTTATTGACCTAATTAAGGATGAAAGAGCCATACAAGAACTGCAACACCTGATCAGATAGTATGAGATAGGAAGAGTGAATCCTATGCTGAGTAGGGTTGTGAACCAAGTATCAAGGAAAATAAGGAGAAATAAGGAGCTACACCTTAACGTTCATATTGGAGACTATTATATAGATTATGTGTTCCTCAATTTGGGATCAGAGGTCAATGTGATGAAAAAGCAAACCTAGGCACCGATGGGAAAACCAAAGCTAATTTACTCTCCTATTAGGCTTAGAATGGATAATCAGCAGGTGGTGAGCCCTTTTGGAAGATTGGAGCATGTCCCTGTGGACATCGACGGGGTCAGGACATTTGTAGACTTTGAAGTCATTGAGATTGTGGATGAGAGCTGTCCTTATCCTGCATTGTTGGGTGTTGATTAGGCCTTCAACAATTCAATTGTTGTTGATCTAAAGAAGAGGAGAATGAAATTCAAGGGTAATGGCCTTAGGGTCATTGCACCTCTGGATCCTGATGAAGGGTTCAAGTACACAGAGCCAATTAGAGAAGAAGACCGTGCATATGAACTAGAAAACATTTACAAATTAACAACAAGACATCAGGATTACATTAATCCTACAACAGATGGGAATTTGAGCTGGCGGAGTGAAAGCACATGCTCATTAGATTCAGAAGAAGCACTGGAGAAGTGGAAGAAAAATATGTATGAATTTTATGCACGGAGGTATTCCAGATTGACTAGGGAAGTTCACTGGATCGGCACAGAAGTAAGTAACCTGACCACATTTGATGGTTTGAATCATTTATAAAAATTCTTATTATAATTTGAATAAGTTTTACCAACAAAACAGAGGTTGTTGGAACTGGATGAAGCCTTGAAAGAAACTCCAACGAGATCATGGGGAATACATAAGAAGAACATCGCGAAGTGGGTGCAATGTCTCACTTTGATGACAGTGTGATTTTTAGACAACATCAAAGGGTGCGAAGTTCGGTATACAGGTCAGAGTTGTCCGAAAGACCATGTGAAAAGTTGTGAGGAGGCCTAGAGTATCATTCCTCATGAACAATGGGTGCACAAGTTCATTAACACTTTGGATACAACACCTATCAATTGGTATCTACAAGTAGAACTACGCCTCACCAGTTCAGATTGGTACGGTATGACCCAGAACTTCATAACTACTTTTTTATTTGAGATTCATTACCCTACAGTAGACCAAGATTTACAAGTTATAAGGCAGAAATTCTTTGAGGAAGTACCTAACCTTCCTTTGGAGCAAGAAGAGGATGAATGGACTGCACATCTTCATAAATTATAGGGTTGTTACAATATAAATGCCAATGAAGTTGATGACCCTAGGAACATGAACATCACAGAAACTAAAGGACAGAGAGACATAGAAGGACTTGGGGTCGAACTACCTTTTATTGGGCATCCCATCAAAATCAAGAAAGTTAACATTGGAATGGAGCAAGCACTTAAACTGGCAAACTTTGGAGATTAATGAGATGATGCCACCATTGATAAAATCACAGAATTACTACATGAATACCAAGACTTGTTTCCAACCAAGTTCACAGACATGAAGGGCATTAAAGGGCGCATGGGAGAGATGCAGATTCCCTTGAAACCAGATGCAAGACCAGTCAAGTAGAGATCCTATAGATTGAATCCTAAATACAAGCAGGAAGTTAGGATTGAATTAGATAAAATGTTGGAAGCAGGAATTATAGAACCTGTTGAAGAATCATAATGGATCAGCCCTATGGTGGTCCAAGACAAGAAGTTAGGAGAGATCAGAATCTGTGTAGACTTAAGGAAACTTAACGATGCATGTATACATGATCCCTTTCCTACACCATTCACGAAGTGTTAGATAATGTTGGAGGACAAGAAGTTTACTTCTTCACAGATGGATTTTTAGGGTATCACCGGATATGAATTGCCAAGGAAGATATACATAAGACTACATTTGCAACAAAATGGGGATGTTTCTAGTACACAGTGATTCCCTTTGGATTTAAGAATGTACCAGCCATCTTTTCTAGGGTGGTGGTCGAAGCATTGAAGGAATTTTTACATAAATTTTTGTAAGCATATTTTGATGACTGGATTGTTTTTAGCTTATTGCAAAATCATATCGAATGTTTAATACTAATGTTGGATAAGTGTAGGCAATGTTAGATTTCCCTGAAACTAAAGAAGTGTATCTTCTTTTCACCCTTCGGAGTACTGCTAGGCCATATTGTGTGTAAGCAGGGGTTACTAGTAGATCCTTCCAAGATCGCGATCATTGTTGATCTACCTCCACCCACTTCGGTTAGAAAGCTGCGCATTGTGCTGGGACATATTGGATACTATAGGAAGTTCATTAAAGACTATGCACAGATGAAAACACCCATGGAAAAGTTAAAGAAAGATTGTCATTTTCAATGGTCATAGGAATGTCAGTAGAGCTTTGACACACTAAAACAGAAAATGGTTATTGCGCCTATCTTGGTTTTCCCAGAATGGAGTAAGGAATTCCATGTGCATGTCAATGCTTCATCCATTGCATTAGGAGAAGCGCTAGCAAAACTAGGAACAAGAGATATTGATCATCTGTTAGCCTTTGCTAGCAGGAAGCTCTCTACAACTGAGATAAATTACACTACTACTGAAAGAGAAGGTTTAGCCATGGTGTATGTGCTGCAGAAATTTCGACACTACTTGTTGGGAGGAAATTTCAAGATGTTCACTGATCACTCTGCATTGAAACACTTAGTGAACAAGATAGTGTTGGGGGGAAGAATATGCAAATGGTTGTTTCTATTTTAGGAATATGATTTTGAAATTGTGGTCAAGCCAGGGAGAATGAATAAGGGATCTGACCACTTGTTTAGGTTAGAGCATGGAGAGGAACCTACTAGCTTGGAGGATACACTACCATATGAACAGTTTCATCAGAAGAGTTGATGATCACTTCTCAAAGATAGTCCTGTTCTTGTCTATGGGAATGGGACCTAGTGAATATATAATTATCTAGAAGAAATAGTTGGTAGTTCGCGCTGCAAACTTTTCACTTATAGCTAGACAACTATACAAGATGGGACCTGATGAGATTTTGAGGAGATGTGTTATGGAGGCAAAGAGACCATTGATCCTCATAGAAGCACATGAAGGCATCGTAGGAGGACAATACATAGGGAAAGCAACAACGAAGAAGGTTCTTAGAGCTGGCCTTTGGTGGCCTACGTTACATAAGGATGCTAAGGAATACTATAAATTCTGTGATGTATGCTAGAGAGTTGGGAAATCTTCTAGAAGAGATGAGATGCCTTTAGCACCACAACTAACTTTACAGTCATTTGAGAAATGGACCATTGATTTTGTGGCACCTATTAACCCCCCAGGGAAGCGTACAGGAGCTCGATACATCATCATTGCGACAAAGTATTTGAGCAGATGGGAAAAAACAAGAGCAGTTAAGGACTTTAGTGCAACTACAACTGTGTGATTTATATTTGATGATATCATAACCAGGTTTGGATTCCCAAAGATCCTTATGAGAGACCAAGGCACACATTTTATTAATAAGACTATTGAATCTTTGACTCACGAATTTGAATTCCACCATCAGAAGAGAACTCCATACCATCCACAAGAAAATGGGACGGTCTAAGCTTTCAATAAGATCTTGGAGACAACGTTGGTGAAGATTTGCAATGTGAACAGAGATGATTGGGATTTGAGAGTGCCAACAATATTATGGGCATACCAAACTACTTTCAAGAAGATGACAATGTAGACTCCATTTAAGTTAGTTTATGGCCTATAAGCAATTGTCCCTATGGAATATTTAGTTCCTAGTTTAAGAATTGCAACATTTACAGATATGGATGACACATGCATTGTTCAAAATAGGCTCATGCAGTTGGTGGAACTAGAAGAAGACAAATTTATTGTAGGATTTCATCAGCAGGTACAGAAGGAATGGGAGAAGGCATACCATGATAGGCATATCAAGTAGAAAACATTTAAACAAGGAGATCTAGTATTGGTATATGACAAAAAATTCATGAAGCATCCAGGGAAGTTTTGAACGCATTGGCTTGGGCCAGTTGAGGTTGCCTATGTTACAGAAGGAGGATTTACACAATTTAAGACTTTGAATGGAGAATGAAAGGAAGGTTTGGTGAATGGGAGTTGGTTGAAATTGTACTATGACAACCAGATACCTCACAGATCTCAGTAAAAGCTTAAGGAGAAGGGTCTAGGTACCAGGTGCAGTTGAAACTGGGTACCAGACACAAAGAAGACATTCTGCACATAGTAGGGAGGGACAGAGAAGAAAGCATAGGCTGCTTCATGCAGTCTGCTACCAAAGTAATACAAAAATTCTAGTCCTGCAGTGACTCAGGATGATTTACAGGTGAGTGTTGGGGTCCTATTGGCCCTTGGTTATGGATTAAGGAAGAAATCAAAGAACAAGGAAAAGGAAAGACAAAGTATGAACTGTGCGAAAGACACACTGACTGAGGATGGGTCGAAGTGGTCAAAGAAGAAGAAAAGAAGGAGCGAAGTAAGGGAAAATGAGTCGTTAGATGAGAAGATAGAGGAGAATAAGTCAACAAGGAAGATGGATCGTGGACAACTCAGCAAGCGAAAAAATACACCAACAGATGCATTGGAGCAACTCATGGGAAAGAAGGAAAGACAAGCTGGCGAAGCCCTCAAAATACAGGTCAAGTTTACCTAGGGTTTTGGTATTTAGGATTTTTACACCTAGGTTTCAGCCTAAGGTTGTCTGAAAGTTGTTGTAATGTATAAATAAAGATCAAGAGGAGTGAGGAAAGGTTCACTCTAATTTCGTCGTTATTGTTGTTGTTGAGTGATTACTGTTGTGTGAGTGAGAGAAGTGTTGTGTGAGAGAGAATTATGGTATTGTAATATCTTCATCTAGGTGTGAAGATCAACCCTGCAGTTGGGTGCGTAGGGAGGGGAGATAGAGAGGAGAGAGAAAGAGAAATATCTGCAAGCTAAGCGTGCATATAGAACTATATGTTTCCATCTTAATATATCAAGAAATGCAATTATGTGGATGTAGCCCTAGGGAGAGGGTGAACCACATATATCTTGTTGTTATGTGTGATTGATGTTGTGTTCTTTGTTGTTGATATGTTTTCATTGCATTATTGTGTTAGATATGAGATATAACTTGTGAGGCAATCTTAAGAGTGGTAGGGAATAACTAGATTGTTGTGTGTTATTGGTTTGGATCCACTTTGCATTTCCCCTGGTTGTAGACACTTGTGTCCTGCAACCCCCTATTACTACTTCGGGTGAGACTGCATCTGCTTCACAAGTGTTGCCGAAAGGGCTAGTAGTTAAGGCTTGTTGGTGTGCTGTTAGAGATGAACCCTGGGTCTATCATTGTGCCAACACCACCCATAGGCCAGGCTACGCTACTTCAAGCCCACTCTCAAAATTCTTTCTCTTACAGATACCTTTCAAATTAATAAAGGTGCATACAAACAAAGGAACTAAAGGACATGTTCAACATTATCCAACAAGCATAATTATTCTAAAGACATATTTTAGAGATAATTAAATATGCAACAGAAATAAACATTACATAGAAAACACAAAGAGAACTTATCTTTGCAAGTAAATTTTCACCAAATGGATAGAGACCAAGGATGTTCCTCGCAACTATAGACACTGTTGTTCTTTTACTCTCAACAGCAGGTCACCCCTAGGCTAGGGATACGAATCCACAAGGACGGGTCCTAGGCCAAGTCTAAACACACGATAGTTGGCTAACTAGCTCTCAGGTTTCATAACCACACAACAAATCCAAATATCCATCTCTCTTTCCCCTTCAATCTGTATAACCCAAAGAAATGAACACCTTTGTCTACCATGTATTCCTTGAGGCTGTTCCATTTCTCTCCATGGCCCTAGTGCTACTGGTTAGGAAATATCCCTACTGGAAACTCCAAGGATTCTCAGACATGGACAATTCTATCCAAACTGCCATCAAGCTCATGCACATAGGCATCCATTCCCTCCTGGAATGGTCAATAAATTATTACATCCATTCATCAATGGCTCTCTTCTTCCTACCATTCATTTCCATGCTCAGCCTAAGAGAACATGAAATAGTCAGAGAGAGAGTACTGAAGAGGAAAGGAGAACAAGAGAACAAGGCGAAGAAGAAGAACCAGGGGAAGAACGACCCTAAAATAGCCCCCAATGGATGTTTAAATAATTACGTGAATACAAGAGCCACATGTCCTCTCTGCCAAGAAGCTCATGTAACCCGTTTTCTCCATAAAATCAATTATGGTTAAATAATATAATAAATGAAAAGACTTAGCCCCTCAATCCCCCTTCTCTCGTGAAATCATATCCCCCTATCTCTTTTGTCCTTGATTGTATTGCATCCAACGATGTATTTTATCAATGTTTATGAAGTATTACATTTTCTAGGCACTCTGGCCCCTTTTCGACTTTACCAGATCACCAGCCTAAGTCACAATTACATAATACATTATAGTTCATACGGGTTAAAACTGGGATGTTACACCCCCCTCCCCTTATTTTCACACAGTCCTCAGTGCAGAACACCATTCCAATGTTATTAAAATTACAAATCTAGGCTCTTTGGCCTTAATCCACACAGGCACTACATCCAAGTCTTATATACATAGGCACTCTGGCCTAAAATTAAACATGTATACACATGTATTCTAACCCAAAACATGTATAATTATCTTTAGAATTTGTATTTCTGGAAGTAGTTCCAACCTGCAAGCTCTCCTTCCCTATCAGCCTTGCACAACCCAAAGAAATAAACCCCTTTCTCTGCCATCTAGTCCCGCAGGATGTTCCACTTCTCTCCAGGGCTCCAGTGCACTTGACTAGGAAGTTTCAGAGTTGCAGCTTCAAGAACTCTAGCTGCAACAAGTCCACTGGACTTTCTTCATTCCACACCTTCATCATTGAGTTTGATTTATTTTTGGTGTTATTTTCATGAGCTTACAACTTCAATAGCCAACATCTCCTCCGTATTAAAAAAAATGCAGTCATCATGAGACATTGTTATAACAATTTCAATCATAAATTTTAAATATGTTTATACAGGAAGATGAAATTTTCCAAGCATGAGTTTTCTGCTCATAATAATTTGTCTCTTCTAGCAATAGGCACTGGTATTATTTATGGACTTGCAACACTGCCATATTCAAGACCCTGTCTTCCTGCAATTTCAACATTCCTCAACCAAACAA
>SNQJ01S0027892.1:166763-185831 GCA_010110895.2 Picea sitchensis
AGGGTAGAATACCCTACAACATAAAGATATTCTCACTTTATTGTGTAATTCCTTGATCATACACATAAGTTGACAGTTGAATATATTTTTCTATCTTCACTTTGGTTGGTTTGTGTTTTCTTGGTTTTGACCTCACGAGAGCACCGGAGCAAAGCGGGAGCAACAGAGACCCTAGGAAGTGATACAAAGGTATGTTACTTGTTCCTTCCTACTAGATAATTCAATGGTCAAAACTTAAGGAAAGAGTCATGTCATGTCCTGTTTTGTTCTAGATCCAGGTGGATCTAGGGAGATCTATTAGTGTTCACACCTACCGATTAGTTCAATAACACCAATGGTCAATAAAAATACCAAAAGAAACTCATATCGATGGTATTCACGCCTTCGCAACTTCGGGCTTCAACAATTTTTGTTTGTAGAAACCTGGAAACCCCCCGAGTCACATACTCCTGGAGATGACACGACACGTTGACGTCACCTAGGGTGACGTGGACCTGTGGCACGTGTGACATGTGTCACTAAAAAATGAATAGATCAGGGTCCAAAAGGTACCAAATCTGGGTGACACATGTCCACACATGACACCCCTGCCACATGGCATAAGCCACGTCATCAACCACATAGATGATCCACAATCACAACTCCAAATCCAATGGTCCACATGACCTTGTTGGGCCCTTTGTTTTTGGGATAAGGAATTGCACAAGTTTTGGCCTAGTACGAGTTGCACAAGCTTCAAAATAAGTTGGACAATAGAGCAAGAAAGAGAAATAGAAATTAGTTGCGAAAAGGACAGGGCAACGCCAGCCAATCAAAAGTGGTTGCAATAAACAAGAAAGCGTGCAAGCCGAGATAGAAGATACAACCTAGATTATATATAGGGATGAACATAAATTGTAAAAGGGTTCGTTGTCGAGTCATTTAGTTGTTGTTATTGTTTGATCAAATTATGATTATGTTTAGTATGATCTTCTGGGTTAAGTTCCCAGAAGAAATTTTCCACTAGATAAAGAGGCTCCAAGAAGCTCCAGAGTTCCAAGAACGATTCAAGAGGATCTGTACTTGGGACACATAAAATATTGCAACACTTTATTAGCTAGATTATCTAGTCATGTGAACGATTGATTTCTGGGTCAATACCACATCAGAAGGATACATTATCGAGTTTGCAGCTAAGAACCACCAATATTTTTTGTGAGTAGAGGCAATTTTCAAGAAAGACGCAAGGGGAATATTGTTGAGAGAAATCCCCCTATGGATTAAAGTTTTCTTGATGGAAGAGGGGATGTTGACTATGTCCTTGACTAAGATGGTAGAATAAACACTCTCACTTGGGGTAGGGCGAGGCGAGGGTAGAGTCATGGCCTAAGAGAAGGGAAGCATTCTTTAAAAAATAGGGGGGGATAACAAAAAATGGAATCAAGAGACGAGCGAGCCTTAAAGAGAGCCACCATAGTTGAGAAGTGGTGGCATGAAAAGATCATGATAGCAACAAGACAGTCCGAGAAGTTGAGGAAAGAGGTCGGACTAGGAGAAGGAGAGGAAATACAGATGGAAGAGTTGTGGAAGATGAGAAGACAGGAAAGAGTGGCCAGTCAAATACTAAGTGAGAGAGAAGCACAGAGAGAAAGAAGTCCTTAGGAAGTTGGACAAGAAGGAGAAGGTGTATACGTAAGAGAGGAGGAAGTCAACATGAATCTCAAAGAATAAAGAGAAGATTCAGCCCCGATGATAGGAGAGATCGAGAATCTGGTTGAAGAGACCACTCCATTGGAAGAAAACGAGAACCCCCTAGATCAAAGAAAACAACCTCGAAGCCAGTGGCGCCAACCCCGGATCGCTCATACCCGAAGTGTCTTCTATGCAAGTGGTAAGTTCGATTCTATGTTCTCATGCTAGTTCTATTCAAGTAAAATTAGTCAGTCAGTCACAGCCTGGAAGTGCGAGCACAGGGAGGCTATTGGGATCCCCTGGTAGATTGCAAGCAGGCCCATTAGGTTTCATTTTGATAAGAGCAACAAGATTAGCAATGGTTGGTCACGCGGGAGATTTGATTGCCCGATACCCAGAATTTTGGGGTAAGGGAGATGAAGATGTTGAGCAGCACTGGTTTTTGTGCAAAGAAATATGGAGATCCAGAGGGACTCTGGATGCGAATAAGTTGGTTGAGTTCCATACTACTTGAGAGTTCATGCCCTCTAGTGGTACATGAAGATCATTGAACCAAGAGTACAAGGAATGCAAGGTCAAGTGTTCACACTTAGCGAGGTACATACAAGGTTCATAACAAATTTTAAACTACCTTAGTCAGAACAACAAGATTTGTTTGAATTGCATGAGATACAACAACTTAAAGGTGAATCAGCCTAGGAATACAACCAAAAGTTTAAATATGCTATAGGGAGGTTAGCACATCCAATCCATGAGGAACATCAGAGGGAATGGTACATTCAGGGATTTCTACCTATGACCCATATTTTGTTAACACAACAATGGATAGCCACTTTGACAGATGCCTTGGAACAATCAATGAAGATTGAAGCCATGGTGGGATACCCTGGGAGCCTGAGAGTGACCAGACCCCCAACAGATGCAAATTTGGTGCAACTATAAGGGCAAATATCAGCACTAACAGAAAATATTCAAGAGTTGACAATATTGAGACCAGGACAACCGCATCTCTAGTGCACCAAATGTTATACAAAAGGACATCTGGTGAATGAATTTGCACGAATGAGGGGAATGGGACCTCCTCAGAATCCGATGGGACCCTCACTAGGATCCATGGGAGGAGTTGCGCAAGTTTCTACGAACTTACCATTCCACAACCCCACCTCATATCATGCTTTTCCAGGGAACCAAGAAGTACCAGCAGTTGAGTGTTGTGAGATTTTCCAAATCCATGGGCATGGGCCAAGACAGTTCCCCATTATGCAAAAATATTCAACAGTACCAAATACAACACACTGTGATTTTTGCGCATATACCACACATACTACCAACCAATGAAGAGTGTTGGATGCACTTGCAGACAGGATGGACCAAACAACATTCAGGGTGAATGAAAACCCTCTGGGACTGGGAAGAGGTCGAGGAGGTGGATCCAGAGGAGACTTTAGAGGAGGAAGAACTGGGGGAAGAGGGCCAAGCAGATGTTATAACTATGATGAGCAAGGTCACATGGCTAGGGAATGTCCTCATCCAAGGAGACCATGGTGCTCTCACTGTAGAACCAATGGGCACGCAACTGAAGACTGCCCAAAATTAATTGCAAAATGGGAAGATAGGGTATGACAACGAGGAACTAACCTCATCAGTTCAGAAATCAAGAGAGTTATTAAGGGACAATTTTCCAACCTCAATATCGTTACTCGAGGAGGATCAAAGATAGGAGTTGATGTTGATACTCTACCCCAAATCCAGAAAGAAACACCTAGAGAAGACATGTATGAACCTCTAAAACAAAAGTTGTTCTTTAAATATGCCATAAAATTATTTTAGAATATTCCTAGTCCTAAGATGCGAGAGAAAACTCCACAGTCTATTGTTTACCCTAAGATTTCCCAAGTCCCTGCTTCACCCCCTGCACCCAGAAACCTAGTAGTCACACCGAGACAACCTGAGCAACCTCAAAATGTAGTTGACCTTTGGTTTCAATTATTCTCTAAAATTATTGGGAACGATCAACTAACAAAGAAGTTGTGCAATGTGCTATACCTAGTTTTAGTGAATGAAAAACCCATAGAAGCAGGAATAAGGGTTAATTTTCCTGAGAAGAGTACTCAGAGAGTGCAGAGAATAAATGTACAAGCTGGAAAAGAATTCAGACTAGTATCCCAGTTAGACGAATTTGATATTAAGGATGTCATGTTGGCTCTAGGATCCGATGCGAACATTCTTCCTAATATGACCTGGGAAGCCTTAGGAAAACCTAGAATGACATATTCCCCAATTCAGCTAAGAATGGAAAACCAATACTATATTTTCCCCATAGAAATATTGTAGAATGTGGAAATATATGTTGTGGGAGAAAAGACCATAGCTGACTTAGGTGATTGAAATCATGGGGGATAAGGACCCTTACCCTGCTCTACTTGGCATTGATTGGGCCTATGAAAACTATGCATTAATTGAAGTAAAGAAAGACACCATGACCTTTGAGGCTGATGGAATCAAGGTAGTTCAACCCTTTGATCCATATGTAGGACCCAGATATACAGAGCCAATAGAAAATAATATGGAGGGAGAAGACTTGGATCAATTGTACACTGTAAAAACAAGAACATGAGATGATTACATAAATCCTACTGCTGATGGATCAATAATTTGGAGAATCATACAGTCAATAGATGAAATTTCATAATTGGATTTTGACAGCTGGAAACAAGGTTCGTACAAAAAAATTTCAAGGAGATGTGCAATTGTCAGAGAAACCAGATGGGTTGGGACTGAAGTTAGAAAACATCCATTATATGATGGTACCTTAGGATTCAATATTTTTCAGTTCATCATGGAAGAAAAGGTAGTAGAGGATCAAAGAATCTCATTACTAGATATAGCTTTCCAGGACACCCCTACTAGATGGTGGGCCAATCATAAAGCCTTACTCAGAGATTGGGATGATGTGAATCCAACTATGAGATATAGGTTTTAGAATAAGGAGCAGTTGGAATCAGAGATGCAGATGGATTTCCAAGTTGCGCAACTATTCAATGGAGAATCTGATCCTAAAGTGCATATCGAACAGTGTGTGACACAATGGCAAGCTGTGGAAATACGCTCTCACTTCTAGGTTCAGGTATTTCCCAACTCTCTAGGTCCAATCCTGAAATATTGGTTCATACACGAGGAAACCAGAAAACAAACCAGTGACTGGTAGACGCTTGCAACTCATTTTTACAAGGAATTCAAATTTACAAGTAAGTACCCTGAGCTTGAAGTAGTCCTGCAAAAGATTAAAGAATTTCTTTTTACAGATAATGGTAATCAGAAATCAAACCTAGGGGTATGTCCAAAACATAGCCAAGAACTTTAGACTAATTTTCACCTAAGCTCAACCAAGAATCCTATAGAATTCTATAAGATTAGTAGGGATTTAGAAAGCCCAAATGACTTAGAGGAATTGAAAAACCTAGCCATTAAAGAGACAAAAGGGAAAATGGAAATCCATAACACCATACCCAGTCAAACTGATAGTTCCTACAATCACCCATTAAAATTGCGCAAGGTCAATATAGGGACCACAGAGAAACCTAAGCTAGCTATGGTGGGAGACTACTGGGATGAGCAAGCTAGCCAATAAATATAGAGTCTATTGCAAGAATATGAGGATTTGTTTCCAAAGACATTTTCATACTTGAAGGGAATCAAAGGAGTTATGGGAGGAATGAAAATCAAATTGAAACTAGGATCCAATACTGTGAGACATAGATCATACCGTCTTAACCCTAGAGTAAAAGAGAACGTTAAGAAGGAGATAGATGAGATGCTAGAAGCTGGACTCATTTTTGCAATAGAAGAAGCAGAATGGGTCAACCCAATAGTCATCCAAAGCAAGAAAGGCACAGAGGATATCAGGGCCTGTGTAGACTATAGAAGCCTCAATTCTGCTTGTGTGCATGACCATTTCCCAACACCTTTTACTAATGAGGTGATAGAACAAGTTGTGGGGAAGGAATCATACTCACTCACAGATGGATTTTTAGGGTACCACCAAGTCAGGATCGTCAAAGAATAGAAAAGGAAGACCACATTCATAATAGAATGGGGATCTTTCACATACAATGGGATGTCATTTGGCTTGAAGAATGCCCCTGCATATTTCTCTAGGATTGTAATAGTAGCTTTCAGAGAGTTTATACAAAAGTTTATAGAAGTTTATATGGATGATTGGACGATATATAGTTTTCTCAAGGAACATGTAGCACTGTTACGTTTGATGTTTGACAGATGTAGAGAATTGCATATATCATTGAATCTTAGAAAGTGTATCTTCTGCGTAACACATGGGAATTTGTTGGGCCACATAGTTTGTCGAGAAGGAGTATTGGTAGACCCAACCAAATTTGTGGTTATTGTGAACATGCCACCACCTATGAGTGAAAAGAAATTTCACTCCATGCTAAGACACATAGGGTACTATCTCAGGTTCATCAAAAGATATGCAAACATTACTACACCTCTAGAAAATATACTGAAAAAGGCCGAAACATTGCAATGGACTCCAGAATGTGATAAATCATTCGAGAACCTAAAGGAGAACCTCAACACAACACTGAGTCTGATATTCCCAAACTGGGAAAATGTATTTCACGCCCATGTAGACGCTTCAGGAATTGCCTTAGGAGTTATCTTAGTGCAACTTAGAGACAGAGCCATGGATCATCCTATCTATTTTGTGAGTCAGAAGTTGTCACAAGCTGAGTGCAAATACACAACGATAGAAAGGGAGGATTTGGCCATGATTTATGCTTTGTAGAAATTTAGAAATTATATGTTAGGTTCTCATTTCAAGTTCTTTACTGATCATTCTGCATTGAAATATTTAGTTAACAAACTTGTGTTGGAAGGGAGAATTTGTAGATGGTTTCTATTATTTTAGGAATTTTTTTTCGAAGTTATTGTCAAGCCTAGAAGATGCAATGTAGGACCTGACCACCTGTCTAGATTGGAGTCAGGGGAAAGTGGCAGAGCAGTTGATGATCAGCTCCCAGATGCAGACCTGTTCCTGGTTGAGGCCACACCAAAGTAACTAGAGGACATATCAATCTTCTTAAGTATAGGGGCCTGCCCATAAACATATTCCACACCCATAAATGCCATATGGTTGTTAGTGCAGAGGATTACCAGTTGATCGTAGGATAGTTGTATAAATTGGGACTAGATAGTATCCTCTGAATATGCGTCCTAGATCACGAAAGACAAGATATACTCTGGCAATTCCACAATAGAGTTGTGGGAGGTCACATAGGAGGGAAGGCCACTGTGCAGAAATTTCTACAATCTGGACTTTGGTGGGAAACACTCTTCAACAATGCAAAGGCATATGCTAGATCGTGTGATGTTTGTCAAAGAGTAGGTAGGCCATCACGATGAGATGAATTGCCACTTCAACCAATTTGAGCTCTACAAGAATTTGAGAAGTGGGAAGTTGACTTCATCGGACTGATCAACCCCACAACAAAGCATTCAAAGGCTAGGTACATCATCACTGCAACTAACTACCTTACGCGTTGGGATGAGGCAACAACTATTTAGGACTGTTCGACCGATACTGCTGTCAGGTTCATTTTTGAGAATATTATCACTTGATTTGGATGTCCTAAGAGCCTAACCAGTGATCAAGGAGCTCATTTCATTAGTATCACTATAGAAAATATTACAACAGAGTTTTTGATCCAACATCACAAAAGCATCCCCTACCACCCGCAGGCCAATGTAATAGTAGAAGCATTCAACAAGATTCTGGAGAGAGGGTTCACAAAGGTCTGTTGTGAAAATTGGGAAGACTGGGATGATCGAGTTCCAACAGTGCTATGGGATTATAGGACAACCACAAAGAAAATCCATAGGTACACACCATTCCAGTCAGTTTATGGGAAAGAGACAGTGGTGCCTGTTGGCCCTTGACCAAGTTTTGAGGAATACTTGGTCATATTTGACCATTTTTGGGACTTCGACAGCCTGTCAAAGATGGAGCACAACACGAAGTAGAGATCATGGGATCTTGGCCCACTTTGGGTCCTTTTGGGGGTTTTTGGGTTAATGTAACGGGAAAGGGATGTCGGCCCATGGGTTTACCCATGCTAAGGCCCTTTTTGTAATCTATAAATAGATACTTAGGCAATGTAAATAGAGGATGATAGTGCATCTATGTAATGTATACCTAATGTATGAGTAACTGGATCTGTGTGATCGGATATATATTGTAAGCGCTATGTGCATGATTGTAAGAAGCTTGTAGAGCTCACTACAAGTTGCAGTTTGTGCTGAACTGCAAGGAAGAAGGAGATAGCGATATGCGCAGATCTTCTGTCCTGTGTGAAGTAAGGATTTTTGGAGCTCTTAGTTGTAAACTGCTTGACCGAGATAATAAAGAAGAATACTTTTTGGACGTAGCCCTAGGGTGGGGGTGAACCATGATAACTCTGTGTGTTGTGCTTTGTGCTTCAACTTGATGTGTTTGTCTCTCTTTTGCTAAATGCCTTGATGTGTTTAGCTAGATCTAGTTATGCTTTGTGCTTATGAGATATGAATGAATGTTAGGTATGATATATAAGATGCTTAGTGCTTGATCTGTTGAATCTAATCTATCTTTTTGTGGCTAAGTGTTGAATCATCTTAGATCTAAGTACATACTGTGATGCTCTGTGCCATTTGCGAAGTGTCATAAGGGTTGAATATCGATGGATAATTTATGCTAGGTAATTGCTAAGCGATTTAATCATAGATCTGTGTCCCAGCTAAGGTTGCAAACATCTGAGTCATGCAACCACCCCTGCCTCTACCTCGGGTGAGACTTCATCTGCTTCGCAGGTGTTGCCAAAAGGGTCGATAGTTAGGGCTTTGTTGGTGCGCTCTTGAGCATTGAACCCTGGGTCTACCCCTGTGCCAACAAATGGTTCTGTTGTCGGGACCTGAAACTATGATTGTTGGGAACTAAAGAAGAAGAAGCTTTGTGCAAAATAAGCTCTATGCATAGATCCGTTGCCCTAGTGCTCATCTTTTTACTCAACTTGTGAAGCTTTGTACCAGGAATAAGGTCAGATATGAAGAAAGTAAGATCAGATTTGAGGAAAAGAAGTGAGATCTGAACACTCTGTGCTCTAAGAAAAGTAAAAGTGGAAATTTCTAAAAGAAAAAGGTCAGATTTGTGGAAAAGAGGTAAGATCTATAAGCTCTATGCTCTGATAAAGGTAAGAATAGTTCAAGTTTTATATCTAAAAGATCTGTGCTCTGTAGAAGCAAATAAGTGAAATTTTTTATTTCTAAAGCATGGATTTAGGTATGCTTGATAGATTTTGTCCTAGCTTGAAAACTAGGGCATTGTTAGAAAAAATAAAGTTTGATATGAATATATCTGATAAGAATAATGTTAGATATGTTATACCTATGCATAGAAAGAATGTTTGGACTAACAAATGGATGGAGGATCCTAGAAATAATTTTTTGCAGACCAACCACCATGATCCTAGTGCATAGTACATGAAAAGTTGGGGATCATTGAGGAGGAAGAGAGGATTAACTCTTTGTTATACTTGCAAAAGACAAGGACATATTGCTAAGGAATGCCCTAGGAGAAAACTTAGTTGCCTCTATTGTAAGGCTATGGACCATGAAGTACTGGATTGTCCTAGAATGATTTATAGACTTGAAAAGTTGAATATGGAGCAAGAAAACCCTGAAGGATATCAAGAGACTAAGATTATAGAAGAACCCCAAAAAGAATCAGAGATTATGTTACTGAAAATGAAAGAAACCCTGAATGAACATAAAGATGCTAGTTTATCAGAGATCTTCAAAGAAAAGGAGAAAATCAAAGTAAGAATAGGAGACTTCAACATTGACTGTGCTCTGGATGAGGGAACACAGATGAAAATTATGACAAAAAGTACTTGGGAAACGCTAGGAAGGCCTGCTATGGTTCCTTTGCTAGGAACCATAGGATTATTTAAAGGAAAAATGGTAACCCTATGTCGCAGGATTACTCAGATAGCTATGAGCACCCATGGATCTTCGACAGAGGAAGAATTCAAAGTTATTAAATTTATTGAGGACAATGCCCCATTTCCATCTTTGTTAGGCAAGATATGGATTGAAAAAGACTATATCCGGAGAAAAGAAGAAAAGGAAGCCCTAGAACAGAAGAAGCAAGAACTCATGGAATTTATGACTAGAAGGATCTCCTACTTGATGGAATAAAAAGAGGACATGCCTAAGATATTGAACACCAGGGAGTTGGATATCAAATTTATAATAGCATTAGAGGAACCACAGAAGACCAGGATACCTAATCCATATGATGAAGGAGTATTACCCTTGGATCTAAAGAAAGAATCTCAGCATCGCGAAGTGTCTATCATAAGAGAAGATAATAATCAGAATGGAAAATGGATGACTGAGATGAAGCTCACTAGGAAAAAGGCTAGGAATCTAAGAAAAAAGAAAGCCAAGATCAAAAATTTATAGGAGAGTCCACATGAAACTTTGCAGAAGGAAAAATCACAGGAATTGAGCTTCACCGGGATATGAAAACAACGACCTATGGCACTTCGCCATGGAGAAACAATATAGCCATTGGAATCTAATATAACTGTTCGAATGCCATTCAGAATGGGTTAGAACGCATTTATGGCTCGCCACTAGACCGTTAGATCATGACATACAGACATAACATCAGTTAATGCTGCCTCATACCCATTGTAAGTAGACTGTTGCTAAGTTTCCCTACTTAGTCCGTCGCATCATGCATCGAAAATACTTTTCGCTAAGTGAGAATTTGATCCTTAAACTTGAGATTACTTCACCCTGTGATCATCACCTTGTTTCCATACCATTCACTATAGCCTCTGAATTCATTTTCACACCTGAGCTAGTTGACCCCAGCTTGTATGTCAAACGAGCTCAGCGCTGCTGAAAAAGTAGTTGAAGAAGTTTTGATTGACTTAATGACTGAGAGAGTCATGTTGGAAAGAAGAATGTCCAACAACATCCAAGCATCATCCACTACAGGAGTACAGGCCTCCCCATCGACTTCTTGAGCAAGGACATCTTGAGCCCGCATAGAGAGAAGAAGTAAGCCCAACGATGACATCGCAAATGCCAAGCTTATCCCACGCATTCTACCGACTTACTTACCACCTCTTAGTGGTGCCATCAACCATGACAGCGTACCTCGAGAATTTGAGTACACTTTGATCACCATGTACCTTCCGAAAGGGGTGCACGCAGTCCATGCTGACTAGGATAAGCTCACAACACTGAAATTTAGTGATTTTAACCTCGGAGATCGTAAATCTTACAGCATGTTAGCTCTGCATAAGTACTTAACTAGGACCAAAGGAAAGAATTCTAATATTGTCCCCCAGTCATGGACCCAGAACATCGCACAGTCCACACTACTTATTGTAATGAAAATCCCACACTTCGGCAAACACCAGGAAGTCAACTCATGTGTCAAGTTGCTACTGTCCTACTACCACGGAGGATACTTATGGCTAGACCGTCGCATCACTGTGGATCCAACCTTGATCAATCAGATCACATGACTTAGTTTGAAAGGCTCTAACCCATAGGAGTTTTACCCAGGAAATACCTCAGACCGAGCACTAGCGCAGAGGATAAAAGAAACTTATGGCGATGTTGAGAAGGGAACGGGAGGCTACAAGGTAGCCTCTATCCAGAATGGCGCAGTGCACCTTGCCTATCAGTTGATCGCGGGTAATCTAGTTCGCAAGAACAGACCAACACAAGTGACTGGATTCATAGTTGACCTCGCAGGGAAGTGCGCCGAGGGACTACAGATGAACTAGGCACAGTATCTTGTAAAAAAGCTAGAGCTTAATTGCAGAGAAGCGCAAGACTAAGGGTACGGGTTCCACTTCAGTTGGTTGCTCATACTAATCACTTTCATCGCCTGGGAGCTACCAGAAGGTGCCACTTTTTCGGATATCGAACCCTTCAAACCACTGGCCATGAAGTTCTATACGCTATGGTACTCCAATGACATGAACAAGTAGTGTCAGTCCAATGCTATCTTCCACACCTATTACAACCAATTGAAGAATGCAATCCAGTCTACACCGTGCATCACCCCAAACACACTTAATAGGTTTAGACATTTGATAAAGTTCAGCATGAACCGCCACTTCACCTATATCACAGCACGCGCTGATGAACACAAACAATAACTCCAATCATACTGCAAGTTGACAGAAGAAGACTTGGAGTAGATTACCAAAGAATGGTCGATGGACCTACTTGTTCCAGCGGACCCCACAGAAATGTCCAATGTGGAAACCCCTGAAGCTATGATGAATACACCCATACCAAGTAAGACTAAGAAGGATGTTGAATTTCAAGATGTCCATAGCACATCTACGAAGACCACTTTGATCTCATCTACACAGGGAGGTGATGGTGAAGAACTAGGTGGGACAAAAGTCAAGCAAAACAAAGGCAAGGTTACTCTGCCTAGAGAGGAGGAGGATCCCTCCAAGAAAAGGAAGACTACCCCACCAAAGCCCTCATCCCGAAAGAAAGCTAAGTCCACCTAGACTACATTTAAGACTACCCTCACACCAGACGACTTCAACTTCTTAGCCATTACACTGAATAATGCTTCACAAGAGATCGCAGAAAGACAAGAAGTGAAGCATGAGGAGATATTTGGCCTAATCAAGTCAAACCTTAAAGAAATGAAGCAGGTACTCTAGTCCAGCTAAGCAGCTTCTATTGCACTCTTGACAGTTGAAACAGTAGGAACATATGATGAACCCACCCAATTACACCAGATCCATGATAAAGTTGAAGCTCGCCTTGGACAAGCTCAAGAAGACACAACGCAAGCCACCCAGGCTTTGACACAAGTACAGAGAGCACTTCTAGAACAACAGAGTAAGGTAGAATGGGAAAATATTGCCCTAAAAGCGAAGTGGGATGAGGAAAAAGCACAATTTCTAGCAGAGCAACTTGAAGTGCAGGAAATGGTTCACAAAGCACTTCGCTCTGTGACGGTCATAGAAGTAAAGATTTAAGAACGTGTTCCACAACAAGTGACACAACTTGAATAAGTAATCCAGCAACTTCAATAGCGCATGGTAGATCTGGAACTTCATACCGTGCCCGAGACTCCTCAAGAAATAAGAGATCTAAGGGAGGCAACTGCCTGTAGCGCAGTCGACCGATTAAAAACCTTTGCCTTGGAATACAAGCAGTTGTATGCTGGAAGCACCCAAACCCTTGAGAACCTCGTAGAGAATCCAGAGTTGCACGCATTGGAGGTTCAGCTCCATGAAGCAACGTAGCATGTAGACATGCTGCAGGTGCAAATGAAGGCCTTGACCCCAGTTGAAAGAATGAAGAGGTTTGCAGAACAATGCACCGCCCAACAACAGGAACACACGCTGAAAAGTAAAGTGATGGAAGTCTCCCAATGAATTCAACCAATCTAAAAAAAGGCATGCCAACTGTTCACCGAAGTTGAAATCTAGGGAGCCAAGATTGAACAAGTTGTCATCATCATAGAACAACACCTGGAAGGGCCAATAAACGACACAGTGATCCAAGAATTCACTGAGCAAGAGGTTGTCACACTACAGTAGGTTGAAGAAGCCTGAGCCAAGCTCAAGGCATTTGAAGCAAAATTACGCAGACCTGAGTGACTCAGGATGAGTCACAGGTGAGTGTTGGGGGCCTGTTGGTCCTTAACCAAGTTTTGAGGAATACTTGGTCATATTTGACCATTTTTGGGACTTCAACAACCTGTCAAAGATGGAGCGCAATGTGAAGCAGAGATCACAGGATCTTGGCCCACTTTGGGTCCTTTTTTGGGTTTTTGGTTTAATTTAACGGGAAAGGGATGTCGGCCTATGGGTTTACCCACGCTGAGGCCCATTTTTTTAATCTATAAATAGATACTTAGGAAATGTAAGTAGAGGATGGTAGTGCATCTATGTGATGTATACCTAATATCTAAGTAACTGGATTTTTGTTATTGAATATATATTGTAAGTGCTCTGTGCATGATTGTAATAAGCTTGTAGGGCTTAGTGCAAGTTGTTGCAGTTTGTGCTGAAGTGCAAGGAAGAAGGATCTAGCGAGCTACACAGATCTTTTGTTCTGTGTGAAGTAAGGATTGTTGGAGCTCTGTGTTGTAAACTGCTTGACCAAGATAATAAAGAATAAGACTTTGTGGACATAGCCCTAGGGTGGCGGTGAACCATGGTAACTTTGTGTGTTGTGCTCTGTGCTTCAACCTAATGTGTTTGTCTCTCCTTTGCTAAATGCCTTGATGTGTTTAGGTAGATGTAGTTATGCTTTGTTCTTATGAGATATGAATGAATGTTAGGTCTAATATGTATGATGCTTAGTGCTTGATCTGCTAAATCTAATCTGTCTTTCTATGGCTAAGTGTTGAATCATCTTAGATCTAAGTACATACTGCAATGCTTTGTGCCATCTGCAAAGTGTCATAAGGGTTGAATATCAATGGATAATTTATGCTAGGTAATTGCTAAGCAATTTAATCACAGATATGTGTGCCAGCTAAGGTTGCAGACATTTGAGTCCTGCAACCACCCCTGCCTCTACCTCGGGTTAAAATTCATCTGCTTCGCAGGTGTTTCTGAAAGGGCCGGTAGTTAGGGCTTTGTTGGTGCGCTCTTGAGCGTTGGACCCTGGGTTTGCCTCTGTGCAAACAGTGCCTATAGAGTTCATCACTCTAAGTTTTTACGTCCCACAGATCACACATATGTCGGAAGAAGAATCAGTTGCACAGAGACTTATGGAGTTACAAGATCTCGAAGAGACCAGGATTTTAGTAGACTTCCATCAATCGGTTGAGAAAGCAAGGCAAAAAGCTTGGCATGAAATGCACATTAGAACCAAATTATTTGCCTAGGGAGACAAGGTTCTACTCTATGATAATCAGTACCAAAAGTATCCTGGCAAGTTGTGCATGCATTGGTTGGGACCATTTATAATTGTAGAGATCCGACCCTCAGGAGCAGTCAGACTCACGTAATTGGATGGTATTTTGCAGCTAGCATGGGTGAATGGCACTCGCCTGAAACCCTATATGTCTCCGGACTGAGCTAAAAGGACTCTTGCTCTAGTTCGAAGGAGCATGTATAATAGTTAGATTTGATTTTTCTATTTTTTTTTGTAAATTCAGTTAATAAAGTTGATGTGCGCAGTGTTGCACCATGACATGTAGTTCATTTTTTGTTTGAGTGTTGGTTGATGCAGAATGACTGACTCAGCAACACAGGATCAAAATCATAAAGAATCCATCAATGGCAGTCATTAATATGACAAGGAACCCTTTTGTGTTCGGAGGGAGAACGAATTTGAATACGATCTGAGTCCATGTGCCACATGAACCTAGTCTAGTCATAGCCTTTATTGCCATTACGATAACCCATCTAAATTCAGTTAAGCCATAAATCCGCGATACACAAATATGCCATCGGTATTCATACCAGGATTCCCACTCGTCAAATGGAAAGGTCTGAAACCAACCACTTCCATATCCAACTTGCACAAGTAAATGCTAGGATCCTCCGATAGGATTTACCCCGTTAACTCATCCCGTCAGACAAATCAGATCCAAGTTGCGTCCATATGGTCATAATGAAAAATAGTTATAGCTAAACTTTCTGCTAAGCTCAAGTATAAGGCTCTGAGAAATTGCCATAGCACCCATCATTTTCAAAAGAACTTAGTAATTTATGAATTCTGAAGAGCGAGCAAGCCTGTGCAAGTGTGAAACTCATAGTCATGACCCCTATCCCTTAGCTCATCGTAGAAGTTGTGATAACTCAGAATCCACAATGTCAAGAACCATAGCAAGCTGAAGTGCCATGTTTAAAGACACAGTACCAGACGAGCCCTGCGACCCCCGAGTCGAGGTAGTAGGTGATCTCAAAGGGAAGGTGGAGCAACTCAAGCTACTTTATCTTGAATTAACAGATCCAGTATTGTTCCCCCATGGTAGGACTCCTTAATTCCCGTAGGTTGTTAAGGGAAAAATAAATTAACAGAGGTAACTTACCAAAACCACTTTCAAAATTGGGATCTAGCCTTGCCAGTTTCAGAGAAGGATCTCTCTGTAGGATTTTGATATGTTTGAGTTTTAGATATTATGCTAGTTAAAATAATATTGGTTTGTTTGTTTTGTTTATAAAGATTGGTTGAAGTATTGCTTTAAACATCCATTGGGCTATGGGGGTCTGTGTTAAATATTAAGATCTAATTACAACTTTTATAAGATTTATTCATAGGGCTAGATAATAAGAATGATGGATCTATTAAGATTAAATGTGGTGGAAAGATAGAATAGGTGAGAGATTCAACTAAGTAAAGAAGAAATCAAGAATTTCTTCAATTAATATCAGATGAAATAACATGCAGATCGCTAAAGACCAAAACAAAGTGCACAAAACAAATTATGTTCATTTACTTCCTTTAAACGATTAGAAACAAAAAACAATATGATTTACAAAGTAAGATAAACATTAACAGAACAATATAAACATCACCAATATCCACATGCAAGAATCCTGTGAATCTATCTTTTTTATTACTGGTCGATCTTCTCAAAAAGATTACAAAAATAACTTACTGGGCACAAAAATCAATCCTCAATACTTCAAAGTAAGAAGTATTTATACAACAATTACATTTGATCCTGTCATTAATGACTAGGATATGGTGGAATAAAAATCTAACTGACTAGATACAAATTACAAAATAATAGGACTGTTGATGATGTATTTGAATCCTAAGTGTTGATTTCTGGGAAAGTTTTTGGTGATTCATCCACTTGACTTTGACTATCTTCCTAATGTTGACTCAGATGTCCCTGTCACCTTTACTCAAGTAAGGCACATAGGTATTCCCATCTCTTTTGACTAGGGATGGAAACCTTTAGTAACCTTCTGTAAGTTTCATCCATCTCTGTGTACTTGGAAAAGGTTGGCCTTGTGATGAAGATGTATTTTATCTCATGTTGGATGCTCAGGTCCAACTGTAAAGTTTCTAAGAAATCCTTTCCAGTTATGCTCCCTTGTATGCCTGCAAACTTAGAACCATCTTTTTCCACTATGAGGATGTTCTGTTTGTATTCTGATAGAGTAATCCGTTTTGTTGGAAAATGTTTAACAGGCAACATATGATTGTCATTGATGGCAAGTACAACAATGAAGATGCCACGATTACAGGAAGTATGTAACATACATGCACCAGAATGAGAACAATAGCGATGATCAATAACGCAATGATATTCAGGAAGTGATGGCAAGTACAACAGTGAATATGGTAGGATCAGAGTGTGCTTCGATGGAAAAATAGGAACAACGAAGGCTAAGAAGGAATTAGTGTAGAGTCGAATGCAATGTTGACTCCATTTTGGGGTTTCATAGATCGGGACTTGAAGGTGTCGAGAACTTACACGGCGAAGTGGCGAAATCGTGATTTAATCGCAACCATTGAAAAGAGATCAGATCTGGAGTCTCATGAATCGCAACATCTAGAGGAAAAGAACACAATGCAACCTTCACGATATGTGAAATCACGATTGAACCTGAACAGTCAGATCAAGGTGTGATCTATACCGTCGACCCAACTCATGACAGCAGACCACATCAACGAGGGACACGTGGCATAATCAGTTAATGACAAGTGTCAGACTGATTCAACATTTTGAGCATATGTAAGTCATGAATCAGAGTGACACATGGCAGTATTCAACACATGTCAATCCACGTGTGATGTCAGCAGACAGGAGCCATCCATCTAGGAGGACATGTGGCAGAGAGATCGAGAGTTCTCATGAACTTAGAAGTTTGCAGGGTGAGAGCCCAAGTATTGGGTACTCCAAGTGGCGAAGTCGCGAAGTCGCGAAGTGCCGAGAGAAGCCACAAGGGACACATGGCAGAATCGTAAGGTGGGCCCATGAATAGACAGGCGGACACGCGTCGCCTGAGAAAGGGGAGTCAACACCCCATTGACCTCTCGCGTCTCGGGGATTCACAAGATAAGAGCATGAGAGTTCAATCCTGGAAATCACGAGGTCACGAGTAGTGAGAGCACGAGAATGGAACGTTGATCTGAGCTCCATATTGGAGCTTCACCTATCGTGACTTGGTGTGACAAGAATCTCTATCGAAGGAATCGTGAGATGCGAATTCACGATGAGATATGGACCGTAGAATCATCGACATCGTGGACCGTTGATCTCAGCTCCACCTAGGAGCTTCGCAAATCGTGACTTGGAGAGTCGAGATGATTCGTCTCCAGATTCACAAGATGTGAAAGCGCTTTATGCATAAGCACTTGGTCATAGCCCTTGGTCACAATAAGGAAAGGAGTCAGTCCAGACAAGCTCTGCCTTGGAATATCGGTGATCACGTATGGGAATGTCGAGACACAAAATCTCCGAATTGCGAAGGTGCGAAAGGGGTAAATAATGCAAGAACCCATCGAAGTCATCCAACGGCGCAGATGAAACTAAAGGAGATCAGAGGGCTACTGTAGCATGACACAGAATAACTGCCAGAAACCACTAATGATTCCAGCCAGAAGACTTGAAGACACATGGGATGATTGATAGAGAAGGTGAAGAGTTGTTGGGAATCTTCAAGATGAATGAAGATGTTCATGAAGGGCATGGACAACTGTATGAGAGTTGGAGCCTGTAACTAAAATAGAGAAGGTGAGCTCGACCTTCACAGAGAAGACGAAGAGTCTCAAACTGCTAGAGAGGCTGAGGAATCTCAGCATAACACCCAGTGATGCTGAACGCATAGTTGAACTGCCAGAGAAGTTGAAGAGTCACGATGATGATCACGTAGAACACTCGAGAGGTGGAGGATAATGGCGTGGAGTCAGCATGAAGATGCATTGCGCACATTGCATGCACAAGGTGCACAGAAGCTATAGGTACATGGTACAGAGAAGAGATGAGGTTGTTGTTGCTGTTGGAGTTTTGCTGTGATTGTAGCTGGTGAAGGTGATTCAGGTGTGAAGAAGAAGGAGAGTGTAGCAGCTGAATTGAACAGAAGAGGATATGTGCAGTAAATGGGTATGGCACACAGAGCTTAAAAGGCAGAAGAACAAATAGCACAAGTGAGGTGTGCAGAAGACACTGATGCAGACAGGGCATAGCAGTGTAACAGGACAACGACAAGGCTGGTAAACCATTGAATAACTTTATTTCACTGTAATGAGTTGTAGTAACAAAGATTAATGTTTCAGGGTGGTTGGGAGGTGCTAGGGAGGACTGTTGTCCTCAGAGGTTCAAGTGGGTGCTTGAACACAGGGAGTTGGTGCTTCCTTCTAGTTGGTGCT
>SNQJ01S0027892.1:185841-208191 GCA_010110895.2 Picea sitchensis
AAGCTCATGTTGTGCAGATATTTCAAGTATATCAGTTCATTTGCAATCGTCTTTTTGATACTGTCATTAGCAATGTTTTCTACATGGATGATAGTGGCTTCAGTAAGATGTAACATGGTTCAAATGGATAACAATATACTCTCAGTTGTCATGATTGTGTTACAGTTGATCTTGATGAGACAGGTGCACAGGACAGAGTTAAGAGACAAAGAGAAAGCCAAGTGGCCTATCCCGAGCTTGTTGACTGGTCAGTAACCTTTTGGGGACCAAAAGGTCTTTTTGTGGGGAGGTGTGATCCAAAATTAGATCCAAAATCCTGATAGGGCTTGAAAAATGCTCAAAAATGAAAGTGCTCAGAATGCGACGAAACCTATGCCATTGCGTCCGTCTCATCTTATTGATTCCGGTGGTATATTTACTTTGTCAAACGGGCTCTGTATGGAGAATATATCGTGTTCTGTCCGAAAAGTCAAACATGCAAAAAAAATCATTGACGTGGCAGGTTCGCACGTGCGACACGTGGCAGGTCCGTATAGGTGATGTGGCAGCCTCAGATGATGACATGTGGTAGCCTCAAAGAGGTGACACATCTCAGGCAGATTTGGTCGATTTGGGCACCAGTTGGGCCAATTCAGAAGTGACACGTGTCACCACTGGAAGGGTGACACGTGGCACGGGGTGATGTCAGCAGATGACATGGCAGGATGACAGGGCAGTATGGCGATGACGCATGGCAGTACGACAGATGACGCGACAGTTGATGTGGCAGGCATGTGGGCCAATCAGAGTTTGACACATGTCATGGTTTAGTTGGTTTTAAAGGTGCCACGTGGCCCAGTCAAGGGCTGCCACGTGGCACTCCGTCATTGGTTTGTGGTTTTGGTAAAATTTTGTTATGTCGTCGGGGTCAAACCCGCGACCTCGCCTTTGGGGAATGGACTAGCGGGACCAGGCTAACCACCTGGGTTCCCGTTGGTTCTTATACCACATACAGTAAACAATGTATTTGAATTCATTTAAGTTATCAAATGGAGGGGGGAAAGGGTCGGGGCCTAGCCCCAACCCTCGGTGCAATGACCAAACGACCACACGATGGAACCATACCCCATATACGATGGTGCAGGCGATTGTAAAAAATTGGCTCGTGGCCCTATGTGTCCACCATATGCACAGGGGTCTATCCACATGGGCTTATCCAACAGAGTGCGGGGTTTGGTACAAGCCTGAGGTTCCATGCCACATGCCACATGACCTAGGACTGGTGCGAGGAAAGGGGGGCCAGCGCATAGCGCGTGGCCACATGGCCCGCCATGTGACCGAGAATCCAGGGGCGCGCGCATGAAGTCAGGGGCTTATGCCTAATAAAATTTATAAAGTGGGTTTATAACAAAGTTTTGGTTGTTTTTATTAATATTATGCCTATTATTAGCAGATTCCCTCCATTTTTGGGGGATATTGGGCATTTTTTGGAGGCCAAATTCTTGGAGGAAGTTGGAGATGAGCAACCAACTTCAAGGCTATATAAACCAGACCTGTTTGAGGCCATGGGAGAGTAGTTAGAGAAGATTTATGCTGAGGAAAAGCCAAGCCAAAGCCATGTTGATGCAGTGAAGCTTTTGAGGTGGAGATGCTGTCGGATCATTTATGGGAGCTCCGGACATCCGTTTTGCGTGCCATTTTCGTTGCAGGGTTCTAGAGATCTGGAAGAACAAGACCAGATCAATATTGTAGCCATTTGGAATTGTAGTGATTTACTTTTGATCATTTGAACATAAATAAAGAAGCCTCCCCCACAGAGACAAAGACCCAGAGACGTAGGCAAAGTTGTGCCGAACTCCGTTATCAATCTGCGTGTTATGGTTTGCTGTTTATTCTTTCATTTCAGATCTAAAAATGTGTATATGGCTGTTATAATTCCTCTTCTTTCCTCATTTTTTCACTAAGTTTTCTCGAATGGTTAATTAACGCATGCAAAATTAAAACTCAACCATAGTCATTTAAAAGATCTTATGGATCATCTGGCAGGTGTAAAATTCTCTGAATTTCCTCATTTATTCTTGGTTCTATTCTTCCACTTATCATGCATACCACTAGATGGTAGATTTGATCAATGAACTGTTTGAAGTTGAACTCGGATGAGTTCTTCCTCACTATGGATTTCTAGGAGGTCACAAGTTGAGGGTTACCATCTTGGTCCAACTTCTGCTGGGAGAAGGAGAACTTGTCTACTTGGAAAAAGAGGAACAGGTACACCAGTATTGAAGAATACCTGAACATACCTTCTGTGGAAAAATTGAAGAGTTGTTCGTGGATGTTGTTAGCTAGAAACTGTTTGTAGTCAAACTGTGTAGTAGCCTTTTCTTCAGTGGAGAAGATGGATAGAAAACCCAGAATGGGTTCATCTACCCACTCGTTTGAATAGTATCCTAGTAGACAACATAGGGAGGAAATGATCTGGTTTCCTTTAACTGAGAAGATGGAAGAATGGTATGGGGGATTCTTTTTGGGTAACTGTGCGGCTTCAGGGAGGAAAAAATCAAATATCTGAGATCTCTATAGGAAAGATAATTTCTAGTACAACTTAGTCAGGATCTCAATGGAGAAGGGGGAGGATGAATCATTTTTGGGTATCTGCATCATTTGGTTTATCGTCTTAGGGGTGATTGTGAACAAAGTTTCACCAGATGAAGATACCATGGTCCTATGGTCGGGAAGGTAGTGTGCTTGACATTTTAGGGAAAATACAGGGAGATGGTATGTCTAGGGGAATAGGTATAAAGGGAGATTGGATTCCAGAGTCCGATCTTATCGCTTTGGTCCAGAAAAAAATCTTTGAGCCAGAAGTGTAATTCAAAAAAGTCAAATTCACACTTAGGCTCTGCAATTAGGTAGTCCTTTTTGGCCAGGGGGATACGATCTAGATCAATGGGAGGAGGGAGGAAAGGATTTTCTACAGTCTCAAAGGATTTGGATTTGGGTGCCATCGTCAAATAGATATCTCCAACATAAAATGATATTAATTGTGTTTACTAGGTTTTAATAGAAATTGTTGACTGTAAGCTTGATGGTGGTTGTCTCGAGAACAAGAGATGATGGCATTGACTGCGTCTGGATCGATGAACAGTGAAAACATGGAGAAATAACAGGTTTAAATGGTTGAACCAGATGTTCGTTATGGAGTGGATGGTGATTCAGACGGGTAACGGTAATGGTCGACTGCATTGATTGGCCAATAGACATATTAGATGTGATCTGGAGGGCATTGAATGGCCAATGGGTGGATGGAGGTGATGCGGAGGGTGATGAATGGCCAACGAGTGGATGGGATGTGATGTGGAGGGTGATGAATGGCCAACAGGTGGATGGGATGTGATGACCGGCAGGTGAGTGGAGTGTGACGTGTAGGCGGGGTAGTGGATTGTGGCGGCAGAGTGCAAAGGTGGTATGGATGAGTGGTTTGGCGGTTTAAGCAGAGGGGGGGGGGGTAGGCGGTAAGCGATAAGGAGTGAGAGGGGTCCAAGTTAATAGAAATGTGACATGTTAAGAGGGGCTCATGCTTGGAAAACCACCAACTCGGACCCCCCCCCACCGTTAAAGGTAGAAAATTCGGTGGGGTCTGATATTCTCTACATGTCGTTGATCTAGGTGCGCTATAATGAACCATTGAGATTAGTGCGCTCTTTACCACAAAGCGCGAAAATTGTCATATCACCACATAACTTAGGATAAAAACATTTTGTGGGTTTTTGCAGCTCCCCTTTCTTTATTTTGTCACCAAGGGGTAAAAAATACATCATTTTAACTCAAATCACAAGCATTTAATCAAAATTTTAACAATCTTTTATTGAAACAAAGCATACTAACCTATCTCCTAATCTAAGTACCTAACACATTAACCCAGATTAAACTGTTGGGTCAAAAATTACTCTAAACTAAGACATTTGACCAAGCTTAAACTGTTTAATCAAACTTATTCACTAACCTATCTAATTTGGCTAAGATTAAATTGTTTAGCCAAATTTATTCACTATCGTATCTGCATAAATTGAAAGAGCTTGATCATGGTTAGACAGTATGAATCAAGCCAAATTATTTCATGGGGTTTTATCATTTTTCTTTTCTATTTTTATACCCTCTTTTGATTTTTTGTATTTTTCTTTTCTTTTCTTTTATTTCTTTCTTTTTCTTTTTCGTTTATAAATCATTTGCAGAATAAAATATTATTTACAACATAATGTAACTAGAATAAGGAATAATAATCACCAGGTGATCCTATGAAACATAGGGTTATAACACCCCAAATGAACATAGATGTCTTCTGGGATATGGATGCAGATGCATTAGGAGGCACACAGTTCATGCCAAAACCATAATTTATCAACCTCTCCAACTCAACTATCATGAACCTCAGAGACCTACCAGTATTCGGTACCATTGGCAAGGTTGCGCGGTGCACCAAAACCCTAGTTTCCACCCCCATGAAACTTGATCTACTAGAGAAAGAGGAGAAAGAAATCCCAGAAACAACCCAGGAATTGCCTGAGTCAAGACCAAAAGATTCTAGTACAAACCCTAAAGTACCAGAGTAGAGCCTGCAACTGACTGGTCCAAACCCAGACATCTAGGACCAACAAATTGTGCCTTTGGTGCAGGTAAAGGACACCCAAACTGTGGAGGAATTGCAAGCCCAAAAAACCCAACACATCACCTCAACAACCAAGGTTGAGGGTGCCTAAGAAAGTACAACATAGGAAGCAGATGCAAGAAATAGGTAGGACACACCAGAGGTTCAGAAGGAACTAGAATCAACATCCAGTTAGAGCGTGAAATCAATGGAAGAAAAAATGGAGCAGGTTCTCCAGAACCCTTAGCAATGTGTAGAGATGATGAAAATCTGCATAGCTAGAACAAAGGTTCTGATACTCTTTCCCTTAGCGCTAAGGTTGAGGATTGTGCCAGGACCATCAACAGAGGAGGAGGTAGAGACCTGCTCGAAGAATTCAACAGCTAGTGGACTTCCACTGCAGACATGAGCACCCAAACACGCATCCCTTTCATCTATTGACCTAGCACAGTGGCCAACGACGTACTTATTTGGATTGATCAGAGAATCCACTGATCAAATAGAGCAGAGGCTCCAACATGCCGAGAGGTCTACCAAGGATGTAAGGGATGAAGCACTGCTTGTGAAAGCATGCAGGACACAAGAAGAGCATGAAAATATCTAGGTTGAGCACAGATTGGAAAGAGTGCAGGAAAGTCTATCTGAATCCTCGTCAGAGATTCGGAAGGCCGCACCCCAACTACCTAAAGCCAGCGATGCAGGCGAACAAAAGCATCAGATTGAGCTTCTCCAAGGAGCATGGACACAACATGCCACTCACACTGAGCATCTAAAAGTGCAGTTGCGATAGAACCAAAAGAAGCAGAACAACAACCTCAAAATCTGTAGGATTAGATGCAGAAGATAGTATTGGAAGGCAACAATGCTCGAGCATCGCTACACAAGCACACAACAGAATGCACAAAGATTTTTAGGGAAGTCAGTGAATGGATGGGCACCATCACTAGAAGCAACCAGGTCTTGGAGGATGTGTGCACCAAAATCCAGTTGTTGAATGAAGAAGTTGTGGCCACGATGGATCTGTTGGAGATCCAAAAGAAGTTCGACTAGATCCAATAGGTAGACAATGAACTTAATGCCCTCTTTAAGGCACAGTCCGTAGCAAAGAAAGAGCTGCACAAATTCTGACCTATCATTCAGAAAGTGTATATGAAGATGCATCAAGTTGATGCAACAAAATTATTATTTTGAGTGGAACTTGTTGGTCGCATCCAAGCCAAAGAGGTGTAGTACAGAGGCAACCCAACAGTTTGTGGTAGAGGCATCACTCCTTGACAGGAAGTGGTAGGATAAAGTTGGAAACTTTCAAGGAGTGAGGGAGCGGGCCTTGGAGTTAGTCCCAGAGTTGGGACCTTAGTTTGAAGAGGAAAAAGAAGAGAAATCACAAGCATAAGAGTAAAAGAAAGAAGAAAAGGAGGACAAGAGAAAACAATAGTTTCTCCTGGAAGCTGCGAAAGAACCGAGCACTTGAATCGAGGGAAATTCAAGAGTTGTGGTCGAAGCCTGTTGGGCCCTTCATTTCTGGGATAATGAATTTCACAAGTTTTGGCCTAGTACGAGTTGCACAAGGTTCAGAATAAGATGGATAGCAGAGCAAGAAAGAGCAATAGAAATCAGTTGTGAAAAGGATAGCACAACACCAGCTAAGCAAAAGTGGTTGCAACAGAACAAGAAAGTGTGCAAGCCGAGATAGAAGACACAACCTAGATTATATATAGGGATGAACATAAATTGTAGAAGGGTTTGTTGTCGATTTTTTCGGTTGTTGTTATTGTTGAATCAAATTATGATTATGTTCAGTTTGATCTTCCCCTCTCTACAGGGTTGTTGTTAGTTGAGTCAAGAAAATTTCTGAGTATGTAATGTAATATGTACCCCTTTTGAGAGTAGAGCTCTGCGACATGAGTCCAAAGCCAAAAGTCTGTAATAGAGCACTATTGTATGTTTCTGAGCATGTAAATGAAGGAAGATTCCAAATATAATATGAACTAAATTTTGAAAATATGTTGTGTATTATTGTGTTTTACTCATGCATTACAATACTTCTGTATGGTTTATAAGTTCCTCATGATGGTTCTATGTTTAAATTATTTTCTGCAACATCAGTAGGTTCGATTCTTGCACACATGAGGTTCAAATCTGTTTGATAGTTAGATGTATTGCACAAGATCAGGATGAATCCTGAAGGTTCTGTGAATCCTCCTAAGTCTTTTCCTTACCCTTCCCTATCTATTTGTCTCAACAATGCTTCAGGTGAGACTTCTTCCCTTCAGAGGAGATGAAAATGCCAGCACTCTAGACTACTTGGTATCTTTTTTTGGTAACCTGAGAAGGACCCTGGTCTAATCAAAATTGCACCAATAGGCCTCATGTATTTACACTTTCATGCATTTGGCACTTCAGGGCTCCGACGCTTCAGGGTTTTGCTCTGCAACATACTTAGTAATAGCCGGAGTGGCGAAGTTTCAAAGTTTGAACTTTTCTACCCTTCTACCACTGCTATATCCGATGACCCACATCACTCTCGAAGTCCTTCCCTCAATCTAACGGTAGATGGAAAATTTTAGGACTTTGGTGCTTCAGGCTTCAAAAGTTTCCCGACTCCAAAACAAGCTACCTCCTGGATAGTTGAACGTCGAACTAAAATCAACGATTCACACTCCTCCCACAGTCAACGATTGTGAATAACTCTGAGCTTTGGAAGTTTCTTGACTCCAACACATGCTACCTCTCGGATAGTCAAATATCGAACTAAAATCGACAACTCACACTCTCCCATAGCCAATGGTTTTGATTAACTCCAAGCTTTGGGCTTCAGGGCTTCTCGCTCCAGACAACCCCCATTCTCCCAAAATCTAGAGTGGCGAGGTTCCAAAACTCTGAAGATTCACTATCCTTCCACCCTTTCTATATCTAACAGTCCTAAGCACTCCCGAAGTCCACCGCTCCATCTAATAGTCGACGGGACTTCGAGACTTCAACACTCCAAGAGAATTTTCCACACTACACAACAAATTCCTCGAACGCCAAATTCCTGAATACTGGCTAATCTGTGGACACGTGTCCTCAAAGATGAATGGTCCAGAACAACTCTTGAGTTTGGGACTTTGAGAGATTTCCCTCCTAGTAGCTTGAGGACTTGCTTCTCCTAGAGTGTTGATCCTCTGAATTGTCGTGAGATCTATGGCTCACATTTGCTTGCATGCAGATCTGACGACTAGGACTTAACCTTACCCCAACCTTTGGTTTCACCTTCATCAAACAACCCTTGTTCACCTACCCTCTGATCCAACAATCCATATCTCTCTTGATCCCACGGTGGTGATCGCTCTCGAATTCGAAAGGGACAACCATGATCCTTGGATCCCTTACAAAGGATCTTTGACATTCTATCTTCTGCATGGAATCTGCAACACCATTCCTCCTGATATTTTTGACTTCAAGGTTGTTGGGGCTCAGAAATGTCCTATTCTCATCCACCTTACCCTTCATCATTCTCCACATTTCATCACCCCATTAACCTTTCATGATATCATTTCCATAAATATACTTGGGTTTCACCTTATTATTCTCCACTTTATTCATTTTAGTATTTAAAAGGAATTTGTGATTAAATGTTAGAAAATTGACATGTTTTCATATATATCTCAAATATTTGTGAGCTTTGTAATGTGTAGGAATATGTGAAGTATTAATTCAAAGGACTTATCAAATACTTCCTCCACCATTTCAATATTTGAGGAGATAATTCAAGCCCATTCCAAGGAGAAGATCATGGGGATTTGGTTGGAATATCTTATCTAAGATATATGAGAGATATGTGTGAGGATTTGAAGGGATTATATTTTGTAATAATTGGAAATAGGTTGAGAGAAAAGTGAATTTGTAATAATGAGATGGTTATCTTATCTTCAAGGCTCTCATGTATAAAAGAGGGTGCTCTCTCTTCATGAGGATTCAAGTAGAAGAGGAATTAGAATTAGATTATGTAATTAGAATTAGATTATGTAATCTTAATTAGTGGTCATTAGGATTCGAAAGAGAAAGGGATTCTTAGATTTGATTCATGGTTTTGGTTTTCATGCTTTCATGATTCTTTTATAAAGATCGATTTGATTATTATAATATAAGATTGCTTCATTGGTGAGATCTCACATATGTTGTTGTGTCATTCAACTCTTCACTTGTTGTATCTGCTTTTCCTTCATGTAGTTCTCCATTTCTAGATTAATTCCATTAACGCAATTTCCCATTCCTAGATTAATGATTCTATTTCAGTTGTGTGTTAGATTAATGATTCTATTTCAGTTGTGTGTTAGATTAATGATTCAATTTCTGTCGTAGCTTAAACATTAGATTAGATTAGTCCTGCTTCAATATTGCATATACTTTGTGTGTGCTTCATCAGTTTATGAACCCCGGGTTGACAAATTAGATAGTTGGGAAAGTACTACAACTCAATTAATACAACATTAGTTTGGCCCAATATAATGACTGTCATTCCCTTGTCACGATTGTTGCTCCCTTTTTTGTTCATTTGAACGGAACAATTGTCGTTCCTTTTATTACGATTGCTGTCCCTTTGTAGGGGTTGCATCTCTGGAGGACAGGTATTGAAAATGAAAGGTAAGAACCTACGTAGCCAACAAGTAAAATTCTTGTGCCAGTGCTTACCTTTGGATGATGCATAGAGGTTATATTTTAGCACATCTTTAGAGCCCAACATTTTGGCGCCGTTGCCGGGGAAGCACGATGGATTGAGGTATTAGTTTCAATTTCTGCAAGATTAGTTTTAATTTCTACAAGATTAGTTTCAATTTCTGCAAGTATGATCTAGACATGTTGGTAAGGAGACATAGAATCTTGTGACAAGAGACTCCTCATGTTCCCCCTACCAACTAGGTAGAAGTAATTTCAATTTTTGCGAATTTCAATTTCTGCAAGATTACTTTCAATTTCTACAAGTGTGATCTAGACATGTTGGTAATGAGACATAGAATCTTGTGACAGGAGATTCCTCATGTTCTCCCTACCAACTAGGTAGAAGTAATTTCAAATTCTGCAAATTTCAATTCACACAAAAGTAGTTTTAATTTTTATGATCTACATGCGTTGGTTCTAAGGGTCATAGAGCTGCTTCAGTGTAGATTCCTCATTGTCCCTACCAACTATCAGGAATGTTTTAATTTCCGCAACTGTGAAGAGTAATTATTTTCCATTTCAGTAAGAGTGTTTTTATTCAAGTTTTTTTTCATTTAGATTTTGGTTTTGGGTGCTGTAAGAATCCTTTTTTTAACATGATTTAACAATGAGTTTAAGCTTGGAACAACTCACTTAGGTCCTAGAAAAAGTCGGGATCTCCTCTTGACAGTAGCCGAAAGCTTAATTACTCCTCCAAAGATGAACAAAGAATCAACATATGAAGAATCCTGCATATTTAATAAAGAACAATTAAGAAAGTAGGAGATTGAGGAGGACAGGGAGAAGTTGCAACATGATCAGAGTAAGACAAATTATGCCTATGAAAGCCTGATCGAACGTTGGTTTCAAGAAAGTACTAGGTTAGTTCCACTTAGTTTTCCTTTTTATTTTGTTATTTTAGAACTTCATTAGCTAATTTCACACACCCATACATATTCCCGACTGTCAATTGCGAAATTGAAAAATACCATATTTTTAATACTGTTGCGTGCATGGCTACATTGTCTATTTGATTATACATAACTACTCTCTCATTTCTAATTAGCGTAGTGTAGGTAGGGTTTTATTTTCAAGTTTTTATTTTTATTTTTTCTAGAATAAGTATGCTCTCCTCTGCGCTTCATGCGATCGTGAGGATCAGAAAGTAGGATGATTGATTGGTTGATTTTAGGAATATCAATTAATTGTCGAAACGAAATTTTTTGCCTAATCTATTTTTTGTCTTCCATTTGCTCATAGATTTTTAATAAGCTTGCAAAATAAATTTTTATTTTATTCTTTTGAAAACATAATAAATAAATAAATAAAATACATGTTTGCGCATCTTCCATCTATAGATCAAAATAGTAAAACAATAAACAAAAACAAAATCTTAAATAAATAAATAAAATTGAACTGAAGATATCTCACAAACTGGGATGTGAGTTCTTATGATTTTTTGACAGGAATTGCACTATGTGATGATAAAAAAAACCCAGTAAATTTCAGGCCAACTTAGTACACGGTTCTTGAGAAAATCAAAAGTCACCTTCAGCCATTTCTCTTATATCTTGAGATCTGTGCATCAGATGAATCTAATTTTTGGCATGCAGAAGTATTGAGACCATAGGAACCTTCCCACAAAATTTCAGTCGAACCCAATACACAGTTTTCGAGAAAATCAACATAGTCACCTTCATCCATTTTATCATTTTCTCAAAATTCGTGATGTGGGTATCTCTGATTTTCGGTGTGGGGATGCATGCTACTGGTAGGAACTTGCACACAAAAAATGATCTCATTCCAGTTCACCGTTTATGATCAAATCACATTTAATGTTCGCTGTTACACCCTGCAAATACACTCTTGTAGCAGCCTGCAACAAAAACAATAATATTTTTTTTTTTGAATGCAATATCACAGTAATAAGAATTGAGTGTAATGATTAGGAGATCCGATTTTATGGGCAAAGGTTATGGGGTCAAACCCCATCCACGCCACTCTTTATGCCATATTTCGAGCGATTTAATGCACTTTCAGCGATTTAATGAACTGTTATGCGTTTTGTTGGAGTCTCCCATGGTTTTAGCATCCGCGGCCATGTGCATGATCCTTCAAAGACCTGCGATCAGAAAAATATGGAGTAATTCAGATACCTCCATTCAACAATGATACGTTGAATTGTCAAAGCAGGGAAAGTAGATTCATATCACGAACTTCTCATATCCAGCTAGAGCATTCATGGTGGCTTGCTAGCACAAGTATATGAAAGTTAACATGCATTGGTTGTTTTGTTTTATCCTTTTTGTTTTAATTGTTTTTTGTTATTGGTTTGTTTTATTATAAAACAATTATACTAGCAATAAAAATAAAAATTATTAGTTTTATTATAAACAATTTCTTTTTTTTAATAAAAACATATATTGTTTGATTAATTATAAACAATTTCTTTTTTATAATAACAAAAAAAAAACATATATTGTTTGTTTTTATATTTTGTTTTATTATAAACAAAAAAAGTAATATAAAAAAATAATGATTAAAACAACAAAAAGAAATAACATTGCAAATGGACGTTTTTATAAATTCCTGAAAACAATATGAACACATGTTTTTGCGATTTTACGCCAAGCAAGCAATCCACGATGAAACAAGCGTGTGTGCAAATACCATGACAAGAGTTATAAAAACACATTTTATTTTTTCGCATTTATACTTCTTTCTGCATGTTATGTTTTTCTTCAAACATCTCACAAGTTTTCATGCAGGATTTGTACTAAGTTTTTTTCAGGTGTGCAGACGATCACATCTTGTTGCTGAAGTGATTTTCAAAATCACAATAACTTTAAAAAAAAAAAAAGACATGCTTTCTTGACTACTTGAAGGAGTTATTACTCATCATAAACATCATGATGTTTTTAGTTACACAAAAACTTTTTCATAAACCTATTTGCATCATGAATGTCTTCCTCCATTTCTCCTTCAAAGCAGATTGGTCATCCCTGTGTTGAAGCCCATATTCCATTGAATTATCCTTCATGACTTTGCACATGCCTATATTTCTGAGTCACATACATTTCTTTAGTTTTTTCAGTTCAATTTTCCTTGTCAATAAAATTATCCAACTCCCTTTCCATGACTACATTGCCTTGCCATGCACATTGTTACTACTGAGATCTTTTCATTTATAGTCCTACCATTTTTTTTATCAGAACTCGCGTTGACTAATGTGGGATTCCTTAAGGCCCACCTTTCAACAAGTCTTTCCCCATCGACCTCAACAACTTATCTGGGATATAGACTAGAGTCCATTTTGAGTACCTGGAGGCTTGCATGCCTTAATGGAAAGTTCTCTCACTGACAATCATGAGAATACATCAATGTCCCTTGATCATCAGATCTTGCAAGTGGCTCGACATCAACTCCTTCATTCTCACTTCACAAGTTGTACTCGGGTACCTTGGCACTCATTAACATCAATGGTGAGTTTCCTCACATTGGTTAATGACATTCATCATTGGTCGGTAATCCAATGACTTCTTTTCATGCTCAAAATCGACACATTCATTCACATGACTATAATTGTACCATCAGGTTTAACAATGGGTGAAGACTATATAATTTTCATGACTCTATCAACAATTACAATAGCATGACTTCAGTCATATGAGGGTACCACAGTTCGACTTTCATACTTTCTCTTTTTCATGATTCATTCCACAGCAGTTCAGATTCCTCCACTTCACATTCTCTGATCTAGCAGACAACAATCACTGCTACAGTAGCAGTCACTTTTCACATGATCCTACAGTAGTGCCATCTTCCATGCTCTAGTAGTCGCATCATCCATATTCCTATTGCATAGTTCATCAACATTTTGGGTAAGTGGAGGTATGTTATTTTCTAAACTTTAATCATGTAATTCCTTAACTGCTAGCAATGAATAATTTGGAAAATTCCCTCACCCAGTTCCCTTTCCTTTTCACTTCTATGACTTATGCTACGTTGCATGAGGACATGCAACAAGTTAATTTGGGGGGTAGGGGATTTTATTCACTATCATCACTCCACTTTTCCACTACCATCATTCCATTTTCCGTCTCATTTACCATTTATGAAAATTTATTTTCCAACATTTATTTTCCAACGATAATTTGTTGCACTTCATTTCATAAGCATTGATATACATATTGGCATGATTCACACACACACACACACACACACACACACACACACACACACACACACACACACACACAGAACGAGTAGACATTTGTTTATTTTGGTGACTGGTATGTTGGGGACAGCGGTAACCATATGCACATTGATGGCATTTTCCGATGAAAATGGGCAAATTATTATCATAACATCAAGAGAACAAGTAAAGAAATGAATGTTATTAACACAAAAACCAACATTCTTATATTCATGGTTGTCACACAAAGACCAACCATAAGAAAATGTTAGTTGTTACTCATGTAAAACCCATCCTGGAAACATTTATTATCATCACTCAAAGCCAACATTGAGATGCCAAAATTTCTTGGGAAGATCCATGCATGGTTGCATGAGGACGTATTACAACAAGTTAAGTTGGGGGCATGTTGGGGCTAAAAAATGTCCTATTGATAACACCTTCATCGTTTCGCCATTTATTTTAATTTAACCTTTCGATATCATTTCATAAATATGCTTTGGTTTCACCTTATTATTCTCCACTTTATTCATTTGAGTATTAAAAAGGAATTTTGTGATTAAATGTTAGAAAAATCGACATGTTTTCATATATCAGAATATGTGTGAGCTTTGTAATGTGTAGGAATATGTGAAGGATTAATTCAAAGGACTATAGAATGCTTCTCCACCATTCCAATGTTTGGGAGATAATTCAAGCCATTCAAGGAGAAGATCATGGAGATTTGGTTGGAATATCTTACCCAAGATATATGAGAGATATGTGAGGGGATTTGGAAAGGGATTATTTTTGTAAGTGTGAGGATTTGAAGGGATTATATTTTGTAATAATGGGAAATAGGTTGAGAGAAAAGTGGATTTGTAATAATGAGATGGTTATCTTATCTTCAAATCTCTCATGTATAAAAGAGAGTGCTCTCTCTTCATGAGGATTCAAGTAGAAGAGGAATTAGAATTATATTATGTAATTAGAATAAGAGTAGTCATTAGGATTCGAAAGAGAAAGGGATTCTTAGTTTTGATTCATGGTTTTGGTTTTCATGCTTTCATTATTCTTTTATAAAGATCGATTTGATTATTATAATATAAGATTGCTTCATTGGTGAGATATCACATATGTTGTTGTGTCATTCAACTCTTCACTTGTTGTATCTGCTTTTCCTTCATGTAGTTCTCCATTTCTAGATTAATTCCATTTATGCAATTTCCCATTCCTAGATTAATGATTCTATTTCAGTCGTGTGTTATATTAATGATTCTATTTCAGTTGTGTGTTAGATTAATGATTCAATTTCCATCATAGCTTAAACATTATATTAGATTAGTCCCACTTCAATATTGCATATACTTTGCGTGTGCTTCATCAGTTTATGAACCCTGGGTTGACAAATTAGATAGTTGGGAAAGTACTACAACTCAATTAATGCAACATTAGTTCGGCCCAATATAACGACTGTCATTCCCTTGTCATGATTCTTGTTCCTTTTGTTGTTCATTTGAATGAAACAATTGTTTTTCCTTTTGTTACGATTATTGTCCCTTTGCAGGGGTTTCATCTCAGGAGGACAAGTATTGAAATCAGAAGGTAAGAACGTACGTAGGCAACAAGTAAAACACTTGTGCCAGTGCCTACCTTTGGATGATGCATAGAGGTTATATTTTAGCACATCTTTAGAGCCTAACAAAGGTCATAAATCAATCTCAACCACGAGACTCTAACTAACAGACCCAGCCCATACCATCCCGGTGTTTCAACCAGAAGCTCTGATATGAATTTTTAACGTTCCCAGCCACCCATAGGTCGGGCTACGCTACTTCAAGACTACTCTTAGACTTGTTTCTCTTACAGATACCTTTAAAATTAATAAAGGTGCATAAAAACAAAGGAACTAAACGACCTGCACAACAATAGCCAACAAAAATGCATATTCTAAAGACATATCTCAAAGATAATTAAATACACAGCGAAAATAAACATTACATGGAAAACACATAGAGCACTTATCTTTGCAAGTAAATGTTCACCAACTAGCTGCAAACTAAGGACATTCCTCCCACCCATAGACATTGATGTTATTTTACTCTCAATAGTAGGTCACTCCTAAGACAGGGCTATGCATCCACAAGGACGTGTCCTAGGCCACGTATAAACACACAATAGTTGGCTAACTAGCTCTTAGGTTTCCAAACCACACAACAAATCTGAATTTCTAGCTCTCTTTCCCCCTCAAACTGCACAACCCAAAAAAATTAACACCTTTCTCTACCATGCAGTCCCTGAGGTTGTTCCATTTCTCTCCAGAGACCTATTGCTACTAGTCAGGAAATCTCCCTACTGTAAACTCCAAGGATTCTCAGTTGTGGATAGTTCTATCCGAACTACCATAAAGCTCATGCACACATGCATCCATTCCCTTCTGGAATGATCAACAAATTATTACAACCATTCAACAATGGCTCTTCTCTTCCTGCCATCCATTTCCATGCTCATCCCAAGAGCACATGAAATAGCTAGAGAGAGAGTGAATAGGAAAGGAGAACAAGAGAACAACGTGAAGAATATGAACTAGGGGAAGAATGACCCCAAAATAGCCCCCAAGGAATGTTTAAATAATTACATGAAGACAAGAGCCACATGGCCTTTCTCCCATGAAGCTCATTTAACCCATTTTCTCCATAAAATCAATTATGGTTAAATAAGATAATAAATAAAAATACATAGCCCCTCAAGCCCCTTTCTCTTGTGGAATCATAGCCCCCTATCTCTTTTCTCCTTGTATGTCTTGTGACCAATGATGTGTTTTATCAATGTATATGAAGTATTACATTTCCTAGGCACTCTGGCCCCTTTTTGACTTTACCAACTCACCAACCTAAGTCACAATTACATAATACATTATAGTTCATAAGGGTTAAAACTGGGATGTTACAAGTATCCCACCTTGTTGAAACATCTCTTCAACAACAAGTTCAATAGACAAAGCAACCTTAAATTCGATCATATGATAAGGGAATCGTGTTTCCTTTCAAATCCAGGCTCATAACTTGATATATTATAGTTTTATTTGTTGAACAAGTGGTAATTAATTAAAATTTTGAGTGACCTTACCTTCATGACCATAATTTTATAATATTTCTATGGAATGGGATGGAAACACCACCCCTATTTTTTGTGAATGACTCTAGGGTTAAATTTGACCTCTTTATCAGCTAATGAATAAGCCTTATGATTATGCTCTCTAAGAACCTGATAAAATGAATCCTTATGAAAAGTACATATATCCTTTTGGACTTGGGCCATGATCAAAGAAAGTTTTTTATCTAAGGGGATTTTTCAAAGCCATAAGTTAGGTTGATTATTGTGCTTGAGTCACCAATGAAAATGAAAGAAGATCGACCAGCTTCTTCTTCCAAAATGATACCCTAGTAGAGAACACATGCCTCTACTTGATTGTTTGTAGCCTTCTTAAGAGCCCAAGCATATGATTTTTCTAGATTTCCCTCCAAATCCAAAATGATATCCCCCCAAGCACCTACCACCACTAAGGAATGCCAATATTGTTACAAGTATGTTTAAATTGAGATATGATGTGGGCATACACATTACATTTTAAGATAACGTGTTTTTCATACCCCACCTTCTTATTATCCCAAATATGACAAATTATTTCATCCCCTGACATTTTAGGAGTTGTCCAATACCTTATTTGACTATGGAGCTCATGAGAGTTTGCTCTTATTTTAGAAATGTTGATTTTCTTCTTTATGCTAGCTATAATAGAAAACAATTTTGATATTCTAGATCAGGGTTAATGACTTAATGGTTAAGAACATGTGTTTCCTCCTTGGAGGTCACAGGTTCAAATCTAGAGGGGGGTAGGGTATGTACACCTCCATAGACTTTAGTAGTCAAATTGTTGCGTGGAGGGGGTCCCTTGTCCACAAACAAAAGGGTATTATACACCAATTTATTTGGTGTCTGGCTTGGACATGACCTTAAAATTAGATTATTATTAGTATCTCATTTTTCTCTTATCCTCTAATTCTTTATTGCGGCAATTAATGACCTCTTTATAGTGTCTTAATTTTTTCTTGTCCTCTAATTCTTTATCCCCCCACAATTTCTCCTTAAACTTAGACAGGACAATATTTTTAATGGTATTGATATTATGTAGAGTGACCTCAATCTCTATTCTTGAATGATTTAGCCAAGATTTAGCATATTTATGCCAACCCATATTAAGCTAGAGTGGCTTTGACTAGAGTTTGAAGCAATCTTAGGAAACCTCTTGTCTTTCATGTTAGTTGTCTCATGCTTGTACATTGGATACCTAGTAATAGCCATACTCTGAATGGAGTTATGGTGCAATGAAATGAAAAACAAATGCCCAAACTTCAAATTTTGGATCACAAATTGTTCATTGTTGAGGAGATTGCCAATAGAAAGGGACAAACTATCTAACTTGAGGGTAAATTATTAGTTAAATTGTTGGAAAATTAAATTGGCAGGAAGGAATAATTTGACGTAATGATAATGTTAAAATCAATCTTTCTCAACATTTTAGGGAATATAACCATCAAGAAGTAGTCTCATATAATTCTAACTGTAATATAAATACTTTTCAATTACAAGTTTATCTTCCTGATATTTTGGGTAAAATGTATTTTAATATTTTTTATTATAATAAATTTAACTTATATGTTCATATTTTCTTTTATATAAAATATGACAATTGTTATAGTTTTACAGACTGCAATATTTACATATTATATAGATGTATTTGATAATTAAATAAACCCTTTGGTTTTGGGCATTTATTCCTTCAATATGGTTATCACTCCAAGGACTAGCTCACTCAGTTGAACCATCCACTTGAGGTACGCTGTCGAGGGGGTATACATATGTCATAGGTTCAAATTTGGTAAAGTCCTTCAAGGTTATCACAACATTTTTCCTTGGAAAACTATGTGTGTGTGTGTGTGTGTGTGTGCGCGCGCGCACACGCGCGTGTGCGTGTGTGTATGTATGTATGTATGCATGCATGCATGTATGTATGGTCTCATGATTTATGCACACATAAGTTGATCAAAGCCCAACCCTATTTCTTTTACTTTAAAAATCCTAAGGGGTTAGCTCAATTGATTGTTGCCAATGTTACTTGACATTTGACTAGTTCTGTGTCAACAAGTGTCTAGTTCAAATTCCCTTGGGTGAGGCTTACTAGCCTAGATTGATGGGTGTATTATGGATGCCATCCACAAATGTGGGGAAGCATCCCTTGGGTTTCCCCATGAGGTTTAGAAAAAATACCAAAGGAGTTGGATCGATTTATTTGATGCAGGAACATCCTGCCTCCAAAACCAACCACATTTGGTTAGACCTAGGGGTCTTGAAATTATTTGAATTTAATTGTGAAAATTGTGAAAATTCCTATGTTTGAGGGAAATCTAGAAAGCTTGTATAATTTGAATATGTAATTGGTTTGTTCTCAAATAATTTGGTTGATATTTAAGGCTCGTTAAGATTTTGAGGATCTAGAAAGATCATAGGGGTTGTTGTGAGGATTTTGTGGAATCTCAGTGATGATTTTAGGGGCTAAATTTCGCTCATGGGATAATTTTCCATGGTTTTTACCAAAAACGATTTGTTGTTCTAAAAATGATTCGCCCAAATTCTATAGGATAAAATTATTTTACCTTAAAAATCACCAAAATTTTATACAAACTATATAAAATCCTTAGAAATTTGAACATTTTTACAAAAATATCGCAAATTTTTTTATAGTTGGCATATGAAGGATTGGTAGAATTCACCAAGGTTTCTACATTTTAAAATATATTTTCATCCTTAAAATCATCCCTGTTGTGGATACATGTATATTGAAGGATAATTTAGCAACGATTGTTAAGATCTGAAACAATTATGGATTTATAACCTTTTTAATTAGATTGTAAACTTTAGATCATGAGAGGAGTGGCCAATTGAATGAGGAATCAAGCCAATTGTGTGAGATATTGGAAGGCCATAGAGGAAAAGGGCCTTATGTAAAACCCCATGTATAGTATATGTACAATTATGTAATGAAATCACTCTATTTCAAGTCTTGTGTGGAATTGATTATTGAATATCTCTGTGTTAATTGTGTCTGTACGCTAAGTATCTGCAGATTGAGTGTCGCAGGTGTTAATGCCAGAACAATGAGGAATTCTTGTCAAAGTGTGTATGCATAATTAGAATATGAGTTGAACATTTAATTGTAGGTTGGTTGAGATAAAATACTAATCATCGAAGACGTCAGGGTCTTTAATGTAATATGGGATGATCTAACTCTTAATTGAGTCATAACGAGATCACAAGAGAACAAACTTGGATTCTATTCATGTGCATGAGAGTCGAGACCCAAATCCCTTTGAATATTATGGAAGAAATCCTTTGCAGGAGTGAAGAAATAGTAGCGGTTAGATCCTTATCGGGATTCATATCGACTATTAGAGTGAAGTTCATTTGTACAAGGAAGCAAGACAAAGGGACAATATCGACCATTGATCAATATTAGATCAACGAGCTACTTCATTCTCACATTATGGAAAAGATAGAAGTTAACGCGAACATTGATGGTCCAGATTATATATGGAGTGGAGGTGTAGCGTCATCGAACGATGGAAAATAATCGTGTGACTAGAGTTCGAAGCAATGGTAAAGACTTTCGAATTAGCGCAGTCGAAATATGTGTTAGTGTAGAATTCCAATGGGAACAAGTTTGATATATGGTATAGATCAATCAGAGAAGAGATCGATGGATGTGTTCATATCTCAGAGTTAAAGCTTTCTAAGTAAAAATGATGCATTGATGGAGAATACCTTGATGAAGATAGAGTGATGGACGATTGAGATGATTTCAGAATGAGCTATATGATGGTGATGTATGAATGATTCAGACTTGTTTAACCAATGGTTCATATTGGTGAAGGGGAGATCTGACAGATGATCAGGATGAATTCAAATTAATATTGATCAAGGCTAAGGATAAGATGCATGGAGACCTTCTATTGGGTATTGGAGAGTGGTACCATCATATTCTTACAATGAAGTTAAGTCCAAAATAGCAACATCGATTGACCACTGATATCTATTCAGAGCGAATATATCAACGAACGATGAAGAGACACGTGGCAGGTCACCATAGTGACAGGTGGTAGCTGACAGAGCTTGGAATTGGCATCAATGAATGGGAAGTGAATGGCATGTAGCAGTAGGATTGATGAGTAAGTAGGAAACACATGGAATCCATGAGTAAGTATCATGGAAAATACATGACGTGGTGGATATAAAGGTTGATGATTTATGACCGTTGGGTTCAGAGTAGATCAATGGTGGAGAGGATGAAAATATTCATAGTTCGAGAAGAAGGTGAAAGACTATCGTACTAAAGGATTTTGAGAATTGCATCTTGAAGGAGTCCAAAAAGGGGATTCTGAAACAAAGGAGAATGGGGTTTAATCAAGACCATCCATAGACATGCACGTAGAAGAGAGATCTACCATCCATCGACATAGCCTTTTCAGATTCTAGTCCAACCACAACATTTTGAGGTGCGTTCAAAATCATCTATCCTGTGACGATCAATAGTGGGAGATGAACTATGTGAAAGGTCTGATGGAATACAAAAATTTAAGTTCAATGGTGTTAAGCCCATGGTCATCTGGAGAGATAAAGGGATCAACGAACATAGATTAAAGGATCCAATGTGTAAAGATTTAGCGAATGGTTATGTGATGGGCAATGAATAAGGATTAACAACCAGATTTAAGTGCTAAAGTTCTGGTGAGAATGGAGAGTTGAAGAATCTATTTCAGTGGAGAAATAATTGGGACAATGAGCTAAATTAGAAGCAGTTTGATCTGATTTGTAGCAGAAATTAGATTCAATTTTCTGCACTTGTGGGAATACAAGGTCGGAAGGTCATCATGATTCTTGCAAAAAAAATTATAACTTATATTTAAGAAAAACTGAAGATACATTCTTGAGGCGCATAGGCGCATTATAGTAAGAGATTCAATATCTGGAAACACAAGCTTTCTAATGAGAAAATGACAAGATTCCACACAGATAATTCCCATAACCAATACCCAAGAGGAAAATATTATCTCCTATAGTGACCAGCAAAAAGAAAATAGAAAATTACAATGCAAAAAGTAATCCATCTCTGAACGAGACATGAACAACATTAGTGAATAGGTATCCTGGAATCAGTAGACATGCCCACTCATTTAATCCAGATAAGAGATTTATGGGATGATGAAGAAAATAGACTAAGCAGACCTTGGCTCCTACTTTCAACCGAATGTGAAGCTCCAAGTTTAATGTAGGTGGACTCATCATACCCAAATCGTATACTTGCAACCACCCATGAAGCTCGGGATATGATGTAGGATGCATGAGACCCTGTTAAGAACCTAATACTGAACAAAAAAGCACCACAACAGATATAGAAGAACAATATAGAAAAAAACAACTTTATTATATCAAACCCTTGAGGTAGGGCAACACCATACAATGGATCCTATTATGGAAGGGATCCTCTCCTGTTCACTTGCCTCTTCGAGGGGGCATACTCCTATTGAGCTACCACTCCAAATACAATATTTCTCTTCGTGTCTCATTACATTGCTTGAACCCCTTTATATAGTGCTACCATCACCTAAAAGCATTCTAGAGGAGGAATCTTCTAGAAGTAGAACCTTCTAAGAAGTCCTCTTGCATTTATTATATCTAATTACCCATTTATTATATCTAACTACCATAGTGGGCCTTATTTAATAATATAGTGGACCTAGTCCACCTTACATTG